>PVHY01014000.1:0-21200 GCA_004024945.1 Uropsilus gracilis
GGGAAAGGACTTTGGACAATACTGAGAAAGGTTTTGGACAATGTTGAAGTATTCTGAGTCTTACATGTTTCTTTTGTAATTATTAGGATAACTAGAAATCACTTTGTTAGAAATAAATTAGTCTGCACTGCACTGATAGTCTTACATTGGTTTGGTATTTTGGCTGAGAAGGCTGGGGATGGTGGTAAGAACCCACGAGCGGAAAGTTTAAACTGTGTTTTAAAGTTTTTCTTTTCTGCAGTTTTTGGAGCTGAAAGCAGAGAGCAGCTGGCTGGCTTTTGCATATCAATGGTAAAGGTGATCAGTGAAAATGCTAATGAAGAGTGTGTAGCCTGCTTTGGAGAGAGTAGCAGGCAGATAAGTGTATCCAGTTAAGGTTAACGGTTAATTGCAAAGGAACTGCTTGTAGCCTGCTTCTGAGAGAAGCAAGCAGATAGCTGTATCCAGGTAAGTAAAGCCAGAAAGTCTTCTTTATACCCTGTTTCAGTTTCTAATCTGGATCAATACATTTAAAGAATGTGATATATGCTGTAGCAGTTTTGTTTTGTTTTTTTATTTTTGGGTTTTTGTTTGTTTTGTTTTTAAGACTAGGTCTCGCTATTTTTGCCTGTGGAACCGCAGGCTCTTGTTGCCCGGGGTACCACGAACTCAAGCAATCCCCAGCCTCAGCTTCCCGGGTAGCTGGGATTACAGGCGCGCACCACCACGCCCAGCTATTATTTTGGAACTAGGTCTCGCTACGGCCCCAGGCGGGACTTGAACCGCGATCCCTAGCCCTGGCAGCTTCATAGGCTGAAGCTTACAGGCATGAGCCACCATGCCCAGCCTGCTGTAGCCGTTTTAAAAAAAAAGTACATAAAAAAAAAATTCCAGTTATGAGAGGACATTCATTACTTGGGGTAAGCCCACCACCTAAGAACATTAAGTCTATAAAGATACACACAAAACGTACTTAACTGAAGGTTCCTGGCTACAGATTTTATACAACTATGTAAGTAACTGGCTCTAATTATACTGTGGAAAGGTAAAGAACGATCATAAAGTATAACCCATGGGGAGAATCAGGAAGAACAAATGCGAGGACCAGGCACTTCATGTCCTCCCAGGCTGTTAAGGAATGGGCAGTGTCTAGATGCATCTTGGAAAAAAGTGACAAGGATCGGCTGCTATCCAAAGCTCCTGCAGCTGCAGTGGCCACGGGGAAGGCATGTATGACAGCAGCGGGAAGCCGGCTGACAGAACTTTTCAATTAGCCAACTGAGACACCACACAAAGATTTCCTTCTCATTCCCATCAGTGGAAAGTCCTAAAGTCACTTTTCTTAAAACCACGGTGAAATAACACAGTGTAATCTTTATATTTCTATAGAGGGACATGGCATGTTAATAGTTCTTTCACATCTGCCACAGCCCATGGAGAAAGAAATTTTTTCCCTCCCCAAAACCTGTATATACTTTAAATTTTCACCTTTTCTATATTATTACCGATGTTACAGCAAAATATGTTTTTCTTATAGCTTGGGAAACATGCTGCCATAAAGTAATTACATTCAAACTATAGTTTATGGAGATACTAGAATCAAAGCATAAGGGCAGGGAAATGCTACCAAATTACAGCGGTTAAACTAAGCCCAGCAAAGTAAGGCATTTTAATAGACATATTTAAAAGGAGGACAGCCAAAAAAAAAAAAAAACATCTTTTACTTTGAGCTATTTTGCTTCAACCAGGATGTGTCAAAGATGGTAATGTCAAAATCTTCCACATCTTTGTCAGATCAACAGTGTGCCAATGCAGCAAGCCAAGACCCCTTCAAGTTCTTAGTGATAAAGGGGCTGCTATAAATTTCAACATCATTAACTACTGATTCAAAGTAGTACTCAACTGTCTGCCACCAATATTCTGTACATTGAGTTTGAGTCCCTCCCTGTGTAGGATGTTACCTCGGGCCACCACACAGGGAGGTGACTGGAAACTGGCCACTAAAACTGGAGTAGGCTATCTGAGATTCGAGAAGGAAAGAGAAAGATAGAGCATATGAAATTGTAAAGGTTAAAATACTTGTGAGTGGAAACAGTTCGATAGAAACTTGAGGAAAAGTCCATTTTGGGGAAAGAGAGTGGTTTTCTTAAACGTGTTGATATAGTGATATGAACGTAAAGAATGATTTATTGCAGTATTATGTCTATGATGATTTGGAAACAATCTAGAAGCTTTACCTACCCAAGAAAACTCCAGGTTCCAGTTTTAAAAAGAAGAAAATAGAAACTGAAGGACAATCTCTCCAAGATGTTCCAGAGCAGGCCTCCCACGGTGTGTCATGTGGGCAGGTGGATTATTCTGAACTGAAGTCAAGCAAGGCCCTGCAGGCTCATGAGAAACTTATACCAATCCCTTAACTACTTAGAAGAATGAAAATTGGGGTTAGGATTTTTACCAGCAATAATCCTCCTATCCGAGAAGCCTGCTCTGTGGTAGGGCAAAGCAGCTGCAGAGTTCTGGTCTTCATCACGAGTCACCTGATCCTTGTCAGGGGAGCCCCTTCCTTCTCAAAGTCCCAGGCCTATATCCTAGTCCTTCACTCATGCTCAGGACATATACCCTCACTGTGCCCCATAAAATCCACATATGCTTGTTAATTACATGTGTTCTTTTCTCCTAACTAACCTGTCTGATGTTAATTTGAATGCTCAACCAGTCTGGGAAAAACCCAGGGGACTAGGGGGTAATTTTCCCTTCTACGGACACTGGTAACATAAAGAGGCAAGGCAGCAGATATATGTCTATGTATACACACACACATACACACATACATACCCCACACCCATGTGTATCCTCATTTACTCTCAATGGTATTTGAATAGATTTGACATATACAGAGAAAGCAGAGTAGGATAAACACTGATTCACCAGACTCAACAGTTGCCTGTGAGATAAAGGCAGACACCATGTATTTCTGTACTATTAGAAACTGTTTTCATGTGTTACTTGTATGTAACAAGAAAAAAAATTTAAAGAGCAGGAAATAGGGTTTCTGCAAGGTGAGCTACAGAAGCAGGACTATGGTGAGAGCAGCTGGGAAACTGTCTCATGTGTTTTCTGAACATTTTTTATTTCTTTGCTCCTTTTTGGATTCCTCAAATATCTATAAAAGGAAAACTTCACTCAAGTTTATGCTCATGTCCTACAAAAAAATTATGAGTGGGACTATAGGATTCAAAATCTTCTAGAAGGACTTTTTTAAATGATAAAAATTTATAAGCTTTAAAAAAGTGAAGCTAAGAGAAAGTGTAGTAATATTGCAAAGCACATTCGTTTAAGAAATAAAGCAGGAGAGATAGATGTATAGCTCCTTGTAAAACCTTCCTAGCCCATTCCTTTCATAACCAACATCCCAAATTCACTATGATTAGTATCTTTCATACTTTTGCTAAACATATATGTGGCCATAAAGATGCTATAAACAACAAATTGTTGGTGTTTCTCCTGTGGTTGCAGTAATCCACAAATCTTTTGTAGCTGGAATGGAAAATTTTTATATAAGGAATTAGAGAGCACCTTCAGCTTTGAAGGCCATGTGTTCACCAGGGTCATAAGTCAACTCTGCCATGCAAAAGCAAGCAGAGAGGCATGACTGAGTTCCCCAAAAGCCTGACAAAAACAGATGGCAGGCCAGATTTGGTTCATTCGCTAACCTCCATCTTACATAATTGACATCACACTATATCTATCCTATCCTATCCTAACCTATCCTATATAACTATATCTTTATCTATCTTCTTCAACTTGCATTTCATCACTCAGACTGTTTCAGAGATTTGTCTGTGTTGTTGTTTAACAACATAGAGCACAACACTCGACATTCTTGCGTATGTTTCCTTTGGCATAAGTGAAAAAATTTCTCTAGGGTATATATACCTGCTGAGTTACAGGTTATAATCATTTTCAGTTTTGCTACATGCTCTACATGATACACCAAATTACTCTCAGACATACATGCTTGTTTTCATCAGTCTTTGAGACTTCCAACTAAATGTAAGTGAAATGATGTTTCACTGCATCAGTACACATTTCTTTGAGAGTAACGAGTCTTTCCAAATGTTACTTGGCAAATTAGGTCTCACCTTGTGGGAATCCCTAATCATTTTTTACTCAGTTATCTTCTTGTGTTCTTTTTTACTCAGTTATCTTCTTGTGTTCTTCTTGTGATGTGTGATCTTTTTTGACAATGGACACACCTTGTAGCCAGGATACATAATCACAACATGTCTGCTCACCAGCTTGATGTATCCATGGACATAAATTCTAAATTTTCAGTCTTTTTTCTTTGTGGCTGGTACTGTTTAGTCTTGTTTAAGAATGCATTCCCTACCTTAAAGTCCTAATGATCTCCTCATGTATTTTTTAAATGTTTTATTTTTTTAACTTTTATAAATGTCTTTGTATTCTACCTCACAAAATAAAAAGTGTGATTTGGATTTTTTGAAATACAGATAATCGACTGCACCTGTACCATGTGTCAGCCCCCTCTTTCCCCACTGATCTATAGCATTGCTCTGCCTCAGCGTAGACTGCCCCACTGCACACTTCCATTGTGCATCTTTCATGGACTCTCTTCTGTTCACTGACCTATTTCTGTTTACTGACAAAACACTGCTCCCATGAGTTTATCCTGATCTTCAAAACTGCATTGGTTATGCTTGCTCTTCCCTAGAAATTGTAGAATCACTTCTCCAGTCAAAATAAATCTTTTCTGATTTTTATTGACATATTACTGAACGTTATGAGCAGGTATCAAAGGAAACTGTAACAGGTGGCTGAGGGAGACCAAGATTGAACTGATAATTCTTGAAAAAGAGATTTAGGGTTCAATGTTTCATTACCCTTTTTTTCCTTTTTTTCTGCTATAAATCAATCCTTGAAGGAGAGATAATATTTAAGTGCAAGCAGCTGGGGTTTTAACCCTCATAAGTCATTATGATCCATCATTCAAAGCTGGTGGGGTGGTAAAAGGAGCTCCTCATTTTCCCTTAAAGCCACTGACTGCCACAGGGCACAGAATTATTATCTTTAGCTCCTACTTCTCTCTCAATTAGCTCCCCACACTGCCATTCCATTGTACATTTTTGTGGCTGTTGTTAATAGTTGTCTGGGAAGGAAAGTTACAAATTCAAACAAATTTTAAAATCCTATATAGGAAATCTCCCACTGAGACCTTTATATATGCACTTCTACCCCGGGGTTCTCCCATCATTTTATCACCCAAGAAACATCTTAATCTCTTGTGCCCTCCCAATTTTACTCCCCGCCCCCCTTCCTTTTCTATGCTTTTGGCAGTTTTAATTTTTTTGTCCGTTCGTTTGTTTTCCCTATATCCCTCATTTAAGTGAGAGCATCCAGTATTTCTCTTTTTCTTTATGGCTTATTTCCGCTAACAAATTAGTCAAAGAGCACCCAAAGAGAACCTCTTAAAAATGCTTCAGTGGTGTCCCCTAGTTTGGCATCTTAGTGTTGGCCTATAGCTGATACAACTTTTCTTTTACCTTGATAAAAACTATGCTCTCCCTCTTCTTCTAGCACCGAAATCAAAGAGCAGGCACGCAGCCCAGATTTATTCACACCTCACTGTGAAAGCTGTAGGAGTGCTGCCCTTCTGAGGGCACACACAAAGAAGAGGCATTTCGCTTTTCCTGCTTGGGCCCTGAGCCCATCATTCTTGCTGCTGAGTGGCCTAAGGAGAATCAACAAAGATCAAAATTCAGTGACTCTTGGTTTATATATTTTTCCTTTCTGCTTTGTCTGTGCAGCTGGTGTTAATCTGCCCATAGCACTGCTGGCTTGAGGGGGGAGAGTAACAGTCACGCCAAACTTGGTGCACACCCTGGGCTGAGACCATTTCTCTTCTCAAGGTGCTGACTCCTGGAGTTGGTTGATACAAGTCTAGCCAACAGCAGTCATGGGCGAGTTTTTGAAAGTCAGGTTCTTAGCAATTTACAAGGGAAAAACACTGGCCTTTTCCTTTTCTCTCTGTGAACTACACTTGACATTTATTCAACATTTATAAGTGCTCACTGTGAACTAGGAACTCCACTAACTGCTAAGGTTACCAAGACCAATAGTGCTGTCCTTGAGAAAAGATAAAACACTCTCTGAATACCCGCAAGAGTACCACCCTATATTGATTTAGTCACCTTATCTCTTGCCCTTTCAACTTTATGTTACCGCACAGTCAAGCATGCTGTCAAAGTCCTATCTTGTATACTCTTACTATTTTTTTAAGTATTAAAAAAAAATCCATCTATATTTTTTAAGTATTAAAAAAAAATCCATCTTAAAAGTTTTTCTGTGATTGTGGTGGTAGTTACTATGTTTGTTAAGTCACATACACCGAAAGTGAATTTTAACATATATGAATCATACTCAACTGTATTTTTCTCCCAGATTAGTTCTTACTAACTTATCTTGACAAACAATTTCTGCAAAATACATTGCTATTCCAATTAATGGAGTTGTCGTACTTTACACATTGTTACTGTATCAGTTCCCATAATACAAAGTGCAAAGAAAAAAGAATAATAGACTGTGGAATACGAATAATATTAGAAAAATTATGGCCCATTACAGAATTAGGTTCAAAATATCAAAACATCCTTATAAGCATAATACAGCCTACAAGTTTGACAAGATTTTTAAAATACACTTCAGTGCTGGAGAAGGTCTAGTGAAACTGCTGGAGAAGGTCTAGTGAAACACAGTGTTCTGAGAGACTGAAGTGACAGAATGTTTCTGGCCATTTGAAACTAACAAGAACTTAAAGAATTCAATTGGAATACATATATACTGATTAAAGAAAAATCAAGAGAAAATTACATCAAATTCTTCGCCAGCCAACTCTAGCCAATAGAAGACAAGTTTTTGTTTTCTAATGCATTATATTTTTTAAAATATGCAAAATTTCTACAAGTCTATGACTAGTTTTATAGTTAGAAAGAAATCCATATATTCATAAGCTCACTACTTTAAGAAAATGGAAGAAAATTGCCACAAAAAGTAGGAAACAGGGATAAAATAAGTTTTGGTAATGATTTACCTGTCATTTTTGTAATTCTCAAAATAAGTTTTTCAATTAGCCAATTTTATAGAGAATTTTTATTTATACAATGAATAGTATTTCCTTATGAAGCTTTTTGGAACTCCACTAAAGATTCAAAAACATAGTAATAGTAAAAGGGATGCTTGCATTGCCTCTAAAAAATTTTTTTGAGTGAGAAGTTTTAGACAGAATTGTTAAATATTATAAATTCATACCTTGAAGAACGATGCTCTGGTTTATTTCGTTCGTTGCGATCTGTAAAGAGAGGAGATGTTTATTTGTCACAAAGCCTTTCTAGAAGCCTTGAAAAAGGAGCTATTAAACTCTAGCTGCCACCCCATTAGATGCCACAATGCACTGTTTCAAGGTTTTTGTCTCTTCCCCAGTATGTCTCTTCCTTAGGGTTGAGAGGATTTGTCTGAAGGAGGAGGTAGAAAGCATACAAAGGATAGCCATAGAAAGGTTTTGTGGTTTGTTAAAATCATCTACTTGAAAAAACATTTCATTACATCTATTATTTAATTTTAATAAATCTTTACAGTTTTAAACACTTTGCTAAAACCAAAACAAAGCTAGCTAAGGAAAGAAAGTAAGGAGACTGAAAAGCCACAAATTACTCAGCTCGAAAAAATCATTCCATGAATCATGGTTGGCAAAAGCTTCTAACAAGATGGGGAGGAGGAAAATGAGCAGTCAGCTACAGCAACATCTGCAAATACACTAAGACCAGTACAGCCTCATCCTTAACTCTCTACCACCCGAAAGATTCCAGAAGCTGGAGCTTAATATTTCACCAAGGATTAGATCTAATGAGTCACAGGGGGTGTTTTTTAAAGAGGGGCATTTCTGTGCTCCCTGCCCCTGTTCCCAGTGATTATTCGGCAATGCCTGGTCAAATTCCGGTTACCACAATGGGGAATATAGAGCCACTGGCAATCTACTTAGCAGATCAGGGATGTTACTGAACATCCTACAATGCAACTACAACAAAGAATGATTTTGCCAAAAATGTCAACAGTGCTGAGGTCGAGAAGTCCTGCTATAGAGTAGAGACAATGTGTAGCAGCATAACGTTTTCAAGGATACCATTTTGGATTGTTCTAAAATGCTAATCAACTTGGAGATTGTCACACACACACACACACACACACACACACAGAAGCACACAACCTACAGGCTGTCTTTTTTTGACTCCCAGAAATAACACTGTATAACATATGCTTGAAAATAAGTAAAGTGAAAAAGTTATGGAAAAACTAACAACAAAAAGCAATAATATTTGGATGCAATGATTCTCTTAAACTTCTGCAATGTTTCAAATATAATTTTCTAAAGAACTTTCTGAATTAATACAGAGAGAATATAATGATAAAGCTCAGCCAGGAATTCCTTCTTTTCCTCTTTAATGTTATTGCCAGTGGGGCAGCAATTTCATTACTGAAAATAATGAAAAGATACTTTAATGGAAGGTATACAATTTACATATTCAAATATATATGTCAATTCTTTCTGAAAGGGTTCATAACAAAAAAGAAGCAAAAAGTTAAACCAAAGAGTGAACACACAGCAAAACACTGCTCTCTGAAAGAAGAGTCACAATAGAACATATTTATTTGGATCTAAATGCTCTGAAACTACACAATAATAATCTGTTTCTAGTTCCAATTTCTATACATTGTAAATTAGTTATCATTATTGACTTTAAAACTTGCTTTCATTTAACTTGATTTTACCCTCCCCTTTGAACAAAAATACGACTTTTCACTTGTTAGGTACCAAAAGTTTAAAATCATAGCAATGTAACACCTACTTTAATCATTTGTTTCACTAGTTCCTCTTCAGCTTTACGCCTGCTAGCTCTGCTAACAAGAAAGTATAATGTCTCAAAGTAAAACTAGACACTTGACAGATCAGTCATCCTCATGCAGCAAAGTAACAACTCTTACCTGAGACTATGGAAGAGCTAGAAGTCAGCCAGCAACACCCCAAGAGGTGGCCAGAATCCTGGTCTTCTACAGTGTACCAGGTATGCAAAAAAGCGGAGATCCCCCAGACCTTCCCAGTGCTACGGCACATAGGAGGAGGGGAGAAACAGAGTCATGATACATGTAAACAAGACTCAACACCCCAGGCTTTCCTCCCTGCCTGTTCTGATTGGAGGATGTGCTCTGACCAGTCTGCTCAGCTTGGAATGCAGCCACTCAGGAAGTGACTGGTTCACAGCAATCCTTCATTCTTGCTTGAAACAGGAAACTCAACACTCTTTTCTATACTTTCTGTTCTATAAAAATACAAATGCCTGCCCACAGTATTTCTTTACAGAACCAGTGATTAAAATCCAAGGAAATACACTGACCAACAGTTTGTAGAGAGAGGAGTTGGAGTGACCAGAAGGGGAAAGGAAAGGAATGGGGGAGGGGGTGTGATGGGGAATAAGGGGTACAACGCAACCATGGAAACATGACTGATGTTGTACAACAATTACAAAATTAAAATATTTTTTAAAAATTTAAAAATAAAATAAAGTGCAAGGAAATAACTTGACAATCTGCTGGAAGACATTCTAAACACTTCCTCCCCAAATTCACTCATTCTTTTACTTAAATATGATATATTTCTAAGTAAATATGCATAAACAGCATTTATAACATGGTACACCTAATTTGAGGGCAAAGGCAAACTATTCATTACATTCCCCATTATATTCACACTCCCCATCCCCCACCTCTTGGCAATGGAAAACAAATTAAAACACATGTTCTTCATTTGATCTTATTCTCAAAGAATACAAATAATTGGATTTCATATTTCATCACATGCCACCTCTTAGCTTGAAAACGTACAAATGTACAGTTTGTCTGCTCTGTATCTGAGTCTCTGAATACATATATATATATATATATTTTTTTTTAAACAAAATAGTTTTCACAACAGCAAGTACTATTGTGTAACTATCAAGAAATACACTAATGTTGGTACTGAACTTCTGGCATTGACAAAACCCTCACGGCAGATTCAGGCTCTGAATCTTGCCAACAATAATAAAACATCTGGATAAAACCCAGATAAGATAAGAAAAATAAGAACAGATCAGAGCAAACATGGAAAGTCATCTTAACTAAATATAGTGCTTTAAGTATATGGGTTTTACTTATTTCATATCAAATACTTTTTGGTACATCCCCAAATTTTTCAATTTCTATTTAGCAGAGAACCTACTTGCAAAGACTTCTGAACTTTTACAAACTTAGAAATTATAAATAACTTACTAGCCCAAAGTCTTGCCATGTCTCTAAAGAGAAAAAAAAAATTTTTTTTTTTGAGACTAGGTCTTGCCTGTGGAACCACAGGTTTGCGTTGCCCGGGTACCACAGACTCAAGCAATCTCCAGTCTGTTTCCCAGGTAGCTGGGATTACAGGCACGTGCTACCATGCTCAGCTATATTCTTTTTTTTGGGGGGGGGAACTAGGTCTCGCTACAGGCCCCCAGTGGGACTCAAACCGCTATCCCTGACCCCGGCCACTTTCATAGGCTGAAGCTTACAGGCATGTGCCAAGAAAAAAAATTATTAAAAATAATTTATTATTAAAAATAAGAATGCTCAACTTTAAAGTTTATTTTAAAATGATTTGCCAAAGATAATACACTAAAACTCCAGGGCTCAATCAGCAGAGCAAGAGGACTTGGTCACTCAAAGATCTTGGCTGAGTGTTATGTGTTAAGGGTTGGTCCTGTGTATGTCAAACACAATGGGTTTGAATGCAGGTGTTTTCTCTCCCCACACTTCCCCGTCTTTCTCTGGTCATCTGTGTCTCCTAGCTAACAAAGCCATCTGAGGAAATGGAAGAACACCCTGAAAGCAAAGGCAGAGCTGGTCCAAAGGATATTGATGGCTGTGAGAGTGCAAGTGTTATGGGGAGATGAGGAAGCAGTGGGTGGTCTCCACAGCACAACCACCATGGGACCTAAAATCAGGAGGGTTGATAGGAAGCTCTCACGAGTCAGGACTGTGGGTGAGAATTCCAGATTACCCAAATTCTGCCACAGTGCCACCTGGTTCTCATTTATCTGCACAAGCATGATTCCAGGGTTTATGTATTTGGTTGATATACTGCATGTGTAGAAACAGGCCTCTACTCTAGCAGGGTCAGCTTCTGGCAGATGCCCTGACTATTCAGCAATATATAATGTAACCATCCGGGTGGTTCCGAACCTGATACTATAATACTTTGAAACAAAGCCAAGGGAGATGCAGGTGTCACCTTTTGCATAACTGAAACTAAGAATGGAATACTCAGAACTTATTAGAACCTAGAGTGAGACATTCAAGCGCTGCAGATTTGGCTTTAGTCACTTTACTGAAGAAACAAATGTCAAGCAGTAGGAACGACACTATAGACTTAGGCAGCAGAAGGTCCTAAACCATTCTTGGAAGTAAGTGTGAAGAGTTGGTCTATGGGAATGCACACAGACCAACACACTCACAAGAGAGTAGGGAGTGGTGTGAACAGCAAGTCTGACATCTCCATGGGAGCACTAAAGTCTCCCTGGAAAGTGAGTCTTCATGATGATGGGACTCTGCAGGATACTTCCAAGCACCAAGGCCAAGGCCCAGCCTGGGTGTTTTAAAAGCACAGATCAGGAAGCTCTTATTCTTTAAGATGTCCACCTGTGTCTATAAGTGTGTCTCGCCTTCCTTGTTTTCCGTTCCTCAATAAACTTGCAAAAACAAATAAAGCCATGGATCAACTCTATATAAATGCCTTGTGCTTTTAGTATTAACAGAAGGATGGACACATTCTGAAAAAGAATTCCTTGCAGCAACAATATGATTATCTCTTCACTTATGAGAAACAGCATAAATAAAGCACTAAGTCTACTGACTAGAAGACAGATATTCAGGGTTTACAAATGTTACTTTGGCAACTCTTCAAAAGACAAGAAAACTGACTCCATTAAAATAGAGCCTGTCTAGCATTTCACATACCTAGATCAGATCTACAGAAACTTTTCTAGAACCTTTAAGTGGTTCTTATATTTATGGAGAAAAAAAAAAACTGAAAATACATATCAACTTGGAAAGAAGTCAGTATTCAGTCTACAAAATTAGTAACATCAACTAATACAGGCCAGTTTCCTCTAGCAAATTCCATCTCACCACCCTTGCTCAGATGTGTCCCCAAGCTGACAAGTCAGTGTCCTGACTTGCCCTGAGACTTGAAAAGTGACTAAAACATCGCTTTAGATGGCAGGTTTTTGAAAAATATATGTGTTGTGCTGAACTTGAGTGAGAAAGACACTACTTCCTTGGTCAAATCCCCCCCCCCAAAAAAAAAGAAAACCCAAAAAACAAAACAAAACAAAACCCTCAAAAAATCTTGGAAATCCCTAAGTGACCACCATGGGAGGGAATGGGTCTACACATGACTATCAAGAAGTGTGCCTGGATGTTGCCACACTCCTGTGACAAAGGGAAAAGTTTGGCCTACAACACTGTCCATACTGACACCTTTCATTAATTCTAATTATAAAGCACCTAAGCTCATTAAAACAGGGGGAGGGAGAAATCAGAGATGGAAGGAAGTTTTTTTCAACATGGGGGTCTGTTCCAAGAAGAAGGCAGATTGTCTACTTTTGATGCCCATTAAGACTTCACCTGCATTTTAGATTTGGATAAGCTTTTGTTTGGACTGCTGTACCTTGGATGAATTTTCCAGTTCCAGTTTCTTCCCTTCTGATTCAACAGAATGCTGGCCAGGCAAATCCATGCCTCAGAAAAATGGCAAATCACTGCATGCCATTGATCCTGAGAGGATTACATGCCATAATGACAGTGACATCCCTAATGCCTTGCTTGGTGTGCCCAGTAAATAATAAAAGCCAGCTGCCATGATGTTGATAAGAAGTCAGCTATTAATTAGGTGTAGTGACTAGTACCTCACAGTAGAGATTAACCTCTCCAAACCTCATTTTTTCTCACCTACAAAATGGGGAAAATACTATCTTTATAGTTTTATGAGTATAAATAAAAGGCATAAAGAGCTTATTAGCTCAGCACCAGGAACATAAACTCTGACTCCAATTCTGTTCTACTGCTCTTATTATCTTTAATACATGGAAATAGTCAAAGAGACACGCCTACAACATGGTGGGACAGGGAGACTGAAAGCCATCTTTAATACATGGCTCAAAAACCACCTTCATGAAATCAGCTCTGACTCCTCTCACTCAACAGTATCTTTGTATTAGTTTCCTTTTGTTACTATAACATATTACCACAAACCTAGTGGTTTAAAAAACCAAAAAATTATTATTTTACTGTCTTAGAGGTCAAAAGTCAAAACAGGTATCACTCATCTAATACAGAAGTGTTTGCTGGGATATAGTCCTTCTGGAGGTTCATGGGAAGAATTTGTTTCTTTGCCTTTTCAAATTTTGCAGGGTCACCCTGCTCCTTTGCTTGTGCCTCCTTTTGCCAACATAGCAGCATGCTTAAATTTCCATCTGACTCTAACCTTTTGCATTCCCCTTCCATCATAGAGCCCCTTTTGATTACACTGGGCGCACCATGAAAATTCCAAATTATCTGTCTATATCAAGGGCACTTGATTAGCAACTTTACTTCTCCTTTCTCATGCAATACAACTTACTCATAGATTCTAGGGAATAGGGCCTGGCCAGCATTGTTGGTGGGTAACATGATTCTGCCTCCTACATCCTATCTGAACTCCCTTGCTATCTGTGCTGCTCACACAGAACAAGACAGTCATATTGCCACTTAAGGTTTCAGAGAAGTGTTTGTCCCCTGACCTACTGGCCATGTCTGTAAAGGTACTTGTTTCATGGCTAGTTCTCTGTCAAGGTCTGTTGCTAATGGTGATAACCAATGCCCTCCCATCCCTAGGGCTGCCCTGTGTCCTGGAGGCTATAGTTGATTCAATGATGAATACGACACAGCTAAAAGAGCTGTCTTCCTAAGAATTCACATATATTTTGCAGTTTTTGTTAACAGAGTAGTGATTTCAAAGTCATCTTTGTCCCAAAATGATTCATGTTTGGTCTATGTTCCTGTCTCAAAGTAGCGCTCACCCAACCAAATCACACACAGGAGGAAAAAACAACAGTCCATTTGAACTAGAAGAAAAAGCAGCTATCAGCAACAAGTTGCTACTTCTTTTTAATAATTCTTTAAAATAGTTCAACTGAATCATTTTGATTATTGAGTTCAACTGACTACTGAGTCAGCCTTTTCATGACTGGGTTTTTATGTTTTCAGTGATGACAAATCAGAGCAACCAGCTGCCCTACCCCTTTTCACTGGAAGGTGAAAGTTCCAGACGTCAGGAAGATGGACATTTGTCAGCACTACTCCAGCCCTGGAAGAGAGATGGTGAGGGGAACAGAAACAGAAGCTGGCTTGCAGAGTCATCAGCCCTCCTTCTAGCTGTCCAAAACCTAAAGTCCCATAATTATTCTCTCACCTGAATAACTTCTTTATATTATAAAATTTCACTTTTTTTAGCAATTGCAACATGCAAATTAAAGAGGGATTAAAAACCATTAATCTCTATTTCCCCAGCTAGCAAATTTAAAATATTAGGCCTGTATCTAAAATATTAAACCATTTGTCATTTTTTTTTGTTTTGTTTTGTTTTTGTTTTTTATGACTAGGTCTTTTATTTTTGCCTATGGAACCACAAGCTCATGTTGCCCAGGGAACCACAGACTCAAGCAATTCCCAGCCTCCGCTTCCCAGGTAGCTGGGATTACAGGCACCTGCCACAACACCCAGCTATTTTTTGGAACTAGGTCTCACTATGTGCCCCCGGCAGGATTCGAACCATGACCCCTGGCCCCAGCCGCAGCTTCCTAGGCTGCTGCTTACAGTCATGCACCACCATGCCCGGCCCGTCATGGTTTTTCTAAAGGAGTCATGAACATTTCCTAGAATAAAGTATGGCTACAAGAAAAGTAACCAAACTGAGATTGCTTAAATTGTTCCTGAGTTTTAGTAACCTCTTGGATAATCACAGAGCACACCACTATCTTAAAGGTTTTGAGAAGTCACAACTAAAAAGAATTTGTTTAACTCTGTATAATACAGTATTTCCTAAATGAATTTGAAGATAAAAATTTCTTGCAAAATTAGACTTGACCCTGGCGTCTCAGCATGAACCATCTCATCATCACTATCCACTTGCTGGGAACCAAGGGCTCTCAGACAGAGGTGGGGGCTGTTACCATGTGTCCAATACCAAGCTTGACAATAGGCAGCACTTTTCAAATGATATATGATACCTGCATAGGATTCAAGCAAAAATCAAGTGGAAAACAATGACAAACATATCCCTCTTTCAGCTCCATCAGGCTAAATCCTGAAATTTTAAGATTAAGTGTGTCCTTCCTTTAAGCCCATCACCTATTTGCCTTTGATCCTGCACTATGCACTACTTATGTTAATTTGTGCTCAGGGGTACTTGTGTGTCACTTATGCAAACCAGACTTTGAGATATCTTGGATTTGCCTGTCATCACCATCTAAAAAGATCTCCACAACAAGACTCACTAACACATGCTATGTTTGCTTGCAATCACTTATGGATTGACCTATGCAGCACAGGCAATTAAAAAAGAAATCTGAGGAATAGTGTAATTATTTGGACAGGAGATGCTTGCAGCAATAGACAGACAAAACACAGGGCCTAGTCTGCTTTATCAGAAACCAAAGTGACTGGCCCAGGGAAATAACAACTTAGCTGCGAAGAGCCCACCCTCCAGCAGCCTGATGGGGCTCAGCCTGTACTGGACTACTCCCAGTTGCCAAGGTAATGCACCTGGGAGATAGGGTAAGGCCGTGAGTTTTGCAATTGAATGGGCCTCTGCTATACAGACTGAGGTGGACTGAGTTTTACTGGCCCAGGGAAATACAACTTAGCTGTAAAGAGCCCACACCCCAGCAACCCAGAAGTGACAGTTCCGTGCAGATTAGAGAACCAAGGACACTCACTACCCAAGAGCGTCAAGACAGCCCAATCAAAAAGGCTTATACGACAAGCCCTAGATGCTTGGAGGCACTAAGAAATATTTAAGACCCATCAATCTAAAAGAGGAGAAACAACGAAAAAAGGAAGACAGACAATACAATAGAAACCTACATCTAATCACCACATCCACTCTCTGAAAAGGAATGTGTAACCAAAATATTCAGCAGAAACAAGATATAATCACCACAGCAGCAAAAGCACAAAGGCAGAATTAACCACAACTAGATAGACTTCAACATGCCATCTAATACTAGAGCAGTAGTCACTCAATACGTAGAGCAAGCCCAAAGGGAAAACACAGGAAGGAGGAAGAATACAAATACTCAAGCAAGCGTTAAGAAAAATAACTCACTACCAAAGGGTAAACAAGCTGTAGAAACCAACATTGACATGGAAGAAATGTTTTATATGTCAAAGAATTCAGAATTAACGTGATAAAAGCACTCAAAGAGGCCAAGGAAGCGGGGGGGGGGGAGGGGGGGGGGAGGGGAGGAAGAGGTTAGAAGCTTTCAATGGACTAAAAAAAGTAGCAGAAAAATATAGACAACAATGCAGCAAAATGAGCAATATAATTGATGAACAGAAGAATGAAATTGAAACCCTAAATAAGCTGCAGGAGATACAGTGTATAAGAGGAACGATAGAAGAGTTCAAAAATGCAGGGAAAAGCCAGGAAAGCAGATTAGAAGAAATAGAAGAATGAATCAGCACACTAGAGGATACAGAAGTAAAGAGGATGAAGAGAGAGAGAGAAAAATAAAGTAAGAAGACAGAAGAAAAAAATCAGCAATCAATCACATACCCTAAAGAAAACAAATATAAGAATAATTGGAATCCAAGAAGAAGAAGAGACAGACACAGGATCTGGAAGGCTTTTAAATGAAATAATGGAGGAGAATTTCCCAAATCTGAAGAAAGAAATGAAAATAGACACACAGGAAGCAAAAGGGACACCAAACTACTTTAATGAAAGAAACACAGCAAGACCCATGATAGTAAAACTTTCAAGAGCCAAAGATAAAGAAAAACTTATAAGAATAACAAAAGAGAGGAAACAGATAACCTACAAAGGAAAACCCATTACTCAGATTTCTCAGAAGAGACATTCCAAGCAAGGAGGAGAGATTGGGGCCACATCTTCAAAATACTCCAAGATAAAAAGTGCCAACCAAGAATACTCTACCCAGAAAAACTGTCCTTCCTTTATGAAGGAAAAATTAGAGCCTTCTCAGACAAATAAAGCCTCCAGAAATTTACTACCACCAAACCCCCACTCCAAGAACTCCTGCAAAAATCCTTAAGACCAAAACCCACAGAAGAATAAAAAGAATAAAAAAAGAAAAAAGAAAGAAGGAACTAAAACAGAATCCCAAATGACCACCAGAAACCCAATGTTAGAACTTCAAACATCAATAATTACTCTAAATGTCAATGGGCTAAACTCATCAATCAAAAGACAAAGTTGCAGACTGGATTAAAAGACAGAACCCAATATTCTGCTGCCTCCAAAAAACACATCTGATCCCAATAGATTGAAAGTAAAAGGATGGAAAACAATTCTACAAGCAAACTGCCCCCCCCCCAAAAAAAAAGGCAGGGGTAGCCATTCTTATAGCAGACAAAGCAGATTTCAAAATTCAAAAAGTGACAAAGAATAAAGAAGGTCACTACCTAATGGTTCAAGGGTCAACCTATCAAAAAGACATAACAATTATCAATATATACTCACCAAATGAGGGTGCACCAAGATTCATAAGACAGCTACTAAGAGAACTGAAAACAAACATTGATGAAAACACATATGTAGTAGGAGACTTCAACACCCCACTCTCAACAAAAGACATCAAAAAACAAAACTACACAAGGACACAAAAGTCTTAAAAGAAGATCTAGACAAAATGGACCTAATAGATTACCTACAGGACATTACACCCACAAGGAAAAGAATACACCTTCTTCCCAAATGCACATGAATCATTCTCTAAAATTGACCACATACTAGGCCACAAGGCAAACATGACCAAATACACAAAGATTAAAATAATACCAACTTTTTTCTCCAACCACAAAGGTATCAAACTAGAAGTCAACAATGAAAAGAAAGCAAGAAGAATCAAACACTTGGAGACTGAACAACATGCTACTAAATGAAGAATGGGTAATTGAAGAAATTAAAGAATTAGAACTTACTTCGAAACAAATGACAAAGAAGACACAACATTCCAAAATGTCTGGGATGCAGCAAAAGCATATCTAAGAGGAAGGTTCATAGTAGTATAGGTCCATATAAAAAACTAAGAAACTAACCAAAAAAACAACTTAATCTACCAACTCGAAAAATTAGAAAAAGAGCAACAAAAAACCCAAAAACCAGGAAAAGACAAGAAATAAAAAAATAAATAAAAGGAGAAATAAATAACCTAGAAGCCAAAAAGACTATCCAGAAGATCAACAAAACCAAAAGCTGGTTCTTTGAAAATACAAATAAAATGATATGCCCATTGCATAGCTCACAAAGAAAAGAGAGAAAATTCAAATAATTCAAATTCAAAATTCAACAGAATCACAACTGAAAGAGGAGAAATTACAACAGATACAAAAGAAATCAAAGGATAATAAGAGATTACTATGAATAACTATATGGGAATAAATACAATAACCTGGATGAGATGGACAGATTCTTAGACAAATACAACTATCAAAAATTGAACAAAGATATAGAGAACTTAAAGAAACTAATCACAAGCAGCAAAATTGAAGCAGTCATCAAAACTCTGCCTCAAAACAAGAGCCCAGGCTTTACAAATGAATTCTACCAGACTTTCAAAGATTAAATAACGCCTGCACTACTAAAGCTTTTCAAAAAAATTGAGAAAGAAGGAAAACTGCCAAACATCACACTCACACCTAAACCAAGTAAGTACAGCACCAAGAAAGAAAACTGTAGACCAATTTCCCTAATGAGCATGGATGCAAAAATTTTAAACAAAATCCTGGCAAATCGAATCCACGGATGCATAAAAAACATTATTCACCATGACCAAGTGGGATTTATCCCAGGGGTACAAGGATGGTTCAACAGGCGGAAATCAATGAACATAATACCCGACATCAACAAACAGAAAAAAAAGAAACCACCTGATAGTATCAATAGATGCAGAGAAAGCATTCGACAAAGTCCAGCATCTATTCATGATAAAAGCTCTTGAAAAATTGGGGATTAAAGGGACATACCTCAACATAAGAAAAGCCATCTATGACAAACCTATGGCAAACATCATCCTAAATGGGGAAAAACTAAAATCATTCCAATTAAGGATGCCCACTATCCCCACTAATTTTTAACACTGTGTTGGAAGAGTTAGCTAGGGCAATAAGGCAAGCGAAAGATGTAAAAGGGATACAAATAGGAAAAGAGGAAATGAAGCTATCATATATGCTGATGACATGATTCTCTATATAGATAACCCCAAAAAATCCACAGAAAAATTACTTGAAATAATAAACCAATTCAGTAAGGAAGCCAGATACAAATTCAACACACAGAAGTTGGTAGCTTTCCTATACACAAAAAGTCAGATAGAAGATGAAGAAAACAGAAAAGCCATCCCATTTACCACTGTACCAAAAAAAATAATAAAATATCTGGGATTAAACCTAACAAAACATGTGAAAGAACTATACAAAGAAAACTTTAAAATGCTGCTAAAAGAGATAGAAAGACATAAGGAAATGGAAAGACATTCCCTGATCATGTATTGGAAGAATTAATATCATCAAAATGGCCATCCTACCAAAAGCAATCTACAGATTCAATGCAATTCCACTAAAATCCTAATGATACTCTTTAAAGTGATAGAACAAAAATTACTGAAATTCATAGAGAATAACAAAAAGTCTCAAATATCAACAAGCCTTCTGATCAGAAAAAAGGAGAACGGAGGGATTACAATTCCAAACTTCAAACTGTAACCACAAAGCCATAATAATTAAAACAGCTTGATACTGGTATAAAATCAATCAGACCAATGGAACAAAATTGAATGCCCGGAAATAAAACCACACATACATAGTCAACTAATCTTTGACAAATGAGTGAAAAACTTACACTGGAACAAAGATAACTTCTTCAAATAAATGATGCTGGGAAAACTGGACTAAGACATGCAAAAAAAAAGGACCAAGACAACTCCCTCACACCATGTACAAAAATCAATTCAAAATGGATAAAAAGACTTAGATGTCAGACCTGAAACCATAACATACATAGAGGAAAACTTGGGCAAACCATCCATGAATTACAATTCAGAAATCCCTTTCTGGACACATCTACAAATGGCCAAAAAAAATGAAGGAAAACATAAACAGATGGAACTACAACAAATTAAAAAGCTTCTGTACAGGAAAAAAGACAACAGAAAAAAACAAAAAGAAGCCCAACTGAATAGGAAAAAATTTTTACCCTCCACAAGAGTGATAAAGGTTTAATAAAGAAGATGGATGCACAAGGAACTCACACAACTAAACAAAAGCAAAACAAGAAGCCCAATCAAAAAATGGGGAAAACCAAAAAGAAACTTCTCCAAAGAGGAAATACAAATGGCCAACAAGCACATGAAAAATTGCTCAACGTCACTAGCAATAAGGGAAATGCAAATCAAAACCACAATGCTATACCACCTTACACCAGTAAGAATGGCCCACATCCAAAGAACGGGCAACAACAAGTGCTGGCGTGGATGTGGAGAGAAGGGAACACTCTTACACTGCTGGTGGGCATGCAAACTGGCCCAGCCACTATGGAAAGCAGTGTGGAGGACCCTCAAATTAATGAAAATGGAACTACCATTTGACCCAGCAATTGCTCTCTTGGGAATCTACCCAAAAGAGTCCTCAATGTGGGCACAAAGGGACACCTGTGCTCAGATGTTTACTGCAGCACTATTTGTAATTGCAAGGACTTGGAAGCATCCTAAATGCCCCAAAACAGATGATTGGATGAAAAAAATGTGGTATATATACACAATGAAATATTACTCATCAATTAAAAATGACAAATTGGTGAT
>PVHY01014000.1:21300-39768 GCA_004024945.1 Uropsilus gracilis
CAAGCTAACCACCAAACTAAAGCACACAACTTGGGGCAGGGGGATTAGTCAGGGAGGGTGGGGGGGGGGAATGAATCCCTGGGATTAGAAAGATGTGAAATTTATATATAAATAAGTTAAAAAAAAAAAAAAACCGAAGTGAGGCTTTCTTGTGTCATTTCTTCTTGCAGAGCCATATATATAATGCCTGCAGATCCATGAGATCAGGCCTCTGCCTTAATCTGGTCAGGGGCACCCAGCCAGGCACGGTGGCTCGTGTCTGTAAGCTTCTGTGTACGAAGCAGCTGGGGCTAGGGATCGCGGTTGGAGTTCCACCGGGGGCCGTAGCAAGACCTAGTTCCAAAAAAATAGATGGGCGTGGTGGCGCGCGCCTGTAATCACAGCTACCTGGAAAGCTGAGGCTGGGCATTGCTTAAGTCCGTGGTACCCCGGGCAACGAGAGCCTGCGGTTCCACGGGCAAAAATAGCAAGACCTAGTCTCAAAAAAAAAAAAAAAAAATTCTGGTCAGGGGCAAAATACAGTTTGCGTACAATAAAATCTACTTTCAGCAAACTTGTAATCTGTTGAAATGCCAGATCAAGGGACTTCTAATGCATCCGAGAGTACAAAAAATGCAGAACCTTTATCATGAGAATTTTAAGAGAATGCCATGTGAATTTTAAGACTCTGAAAAAACCTTTACTAGAAACACTACAAGTTTCCAGTCTTCTCTCAAATAACAACCTCATCCAAATCCATGTATTTCCTGTGTATCTTTATAACACGAGTTTTATAGCATTTTCAGCTTTAAAGTTTTACCAATCACCGTAATTTCTACATCAGCAGACAAGCAAATTACTAGAACTTACAAGGTGGACAGTGAATTATCAAATGGTGAATACTAAATAACTGAATGCACAGAAGTTCCTGAAATACAGAATTAGAAGAAAAGCTTTAGCTGTGACTAAAATATGTCCAAATACTGTTGTAGTGTAAATGAGCTAATCAGGCTTTTATGTCACTAGCCTGTGGCTACCACCTGCAGCCTTGATCATGCAGAAGGCACTCAGGAGCATGGGCAGAGGGCGCGTGCACCCAGAATTGTGGACACCTGGGCCCAAAGAGTGTGAGTGCATGATTGTGTAAGTGGGCACACCTGATCCTAGAAGCAGGCCTAATGGGGGTTGAGGTTGAGGGTGGACGCACCCTAATACTACCAACACAATGAGCTGCGCAACTACAAAAGAGGTGAGGCAAGTATGCCTGAAAGAACCCAGAGAGAAAGTGTACAAATTCTAGGGGACCTTGGAGGCTCCACTGCCCACCTGCCTCCCAGCCCCCGGGCCCAGCCCTGCCTCGCCTACCTGCCTAGCCTGCCTGCTTGCCATACCATCGGCCTGGCCTCCTTGCCTGGTACGCTGTGTTGCCTGGTTCCCTGAAAGCACTGAAGCCTGTAAAACATACCGTGGGCTCTGAGACCCTCATTACCCATCTGCCCAGATTGATGATAGGGATCCTGCCCTGTACATCAGCTTGTCCTACAGCTGTCAAGTACAGACAGCATTTGCTTTGAGATAATGTTAGGTTGCTAAGTTTCAGAAGTAAATATAGCATGAAGGACATCTGAGTTTAGGAGAACCACACATCCTACATGCAAAGGTACAAAGAACTAAGGGAAAATGTTGAGTCATACAATTATAGGTAGAACTCAGGTAGTGAAGAAAAAATATTGGAGAAGGTATTATAAAATTAACGTATGATCACATGGGGCAATTCATCATGCTATATCTTGGCTTTTAGACTGTTCTGTAGGTAACAGAGGAAAGTAACTTGGTCATTGGAGTAGTGGAGAAGCAGGAAAATTATTCACAATAGTCTAAGTTGGGATTAAGGCCTTGTAAGTAAGAGGTAGCCAAAGAGGAAGAGTTGAGTGGAGACAGATAAGATTAGGAATGGACAATAGGTTGAGGGAAGATGCAGGAACAAGGATATGGTACATATTTTCTTTGACTGGGGTAAAAAGCACAGTAAGTTAAGGAAGCTAGATATGAGAATAGGAGGAAATATATTAAGTTGGAAGCTTTCTAAGTGAAAAAAATCACATGAAAACGCTTGACTCATTCAAGATGGCTAACTAGTTACATCTACCTCCTTTAATTGTGAAAGGAGAATAAAATAAAAATCTGAATGAAACCACAGCAACACTCAAAATAAAACCCAGGAATGAGTCATCAAAGGATCTGATATCCTGGTTAGACACCAGATACACACATGGACTCTCCATAGAGAGTTCCTTCTTAGTCAAAGGTTATAAAGTGGAAATTTGGGAAACCATTAAAAAAATTAAGAAGTTTGATTCATATCACCAGATCCTGCACCCCAATATTGCCAAGCCCAGGGCACAATAAGCCAGTTACACCAAGCAGCCTGTCAAGGCTCCCCTTCTGTGCTAACAGTAGAAAATGCGGACTTAAACAAAGTCGGTGACCAGCCTGGGAAGGCTCACTCAAGGTTGGAGAGGGGGAAGGATTAACACTTAGAGTAACTTAGTGTGAAATCCCCACCTTCCTTGTTCTTAGGGCTATTGGTCCGAGTGCCCAGAGTTCTCAAGGTGCTTTCAGATGAGATAAGCCTACAGGCTGGTAGGAGGCTTCATACCATAGGCAAAAACCACTGTACGGTAACATGCTGGGAAGCCAGCATCCATTGCAAAAAACAGGTCAACAGTATAACCAGATCAGCTGAAACATCTTACTTGTAAGGAGCAACAGAAAGTTAGGCATAAATAGAGAATAGAGATGATAACCTTTGATTCACGGGAACACTGAAGCCAGCACCCCCCCTCACTTGACCCTAGCTTGTGCCCAATGATGTGACACCCCACAACCACACACCCCAAGCTCAAGCCAAAGCATTCTCTACTCTACCTCCCTGCTCCCCCCCTTGAACCTTATCTTTCACTTGCTTATTAATAAATGTGAGACTGCCCTTGGTTATTGGCCTCACGTGACTAAACCCTCTAGAGAGAGTCTTAGGGTGCAACCCCTCTGGGTTTCTCATTGCGCAAACCATTTGGATCTCTAGTTCTTTAAGAAAATTATTTATGAATGTCATATATTGGCTTGGCCAGTCAGATCTACCACAAGTTGGAAAGTAATGCTAATCTTATCAGAGCTGTGTTTACCGACTTCGACTGTGTGCACAAAGTGCATCGACTGTCACCCTCACAGCCCTGCAGCTGCCCCATGGGGAAAACTGAAGCTCCTGGAGGCTCAGTCACCTGCTGGGGTCATGAGAGGAGCCATGGGCAGATCGAGGGCAGGAGCTCGGCGCAGGCTGGCTCTGATCACATGCTCCAGACGGCTTTTACACTAGCACGTTCCTGAGGTATCCTTCTGAAGTTGCTTGAGAGTAAAAGCATCACAGTTACTTACTTAGCAAGTCAGAGTTTTGCTCATAAAAAGGAAAAACTGGCAGTGGAAAAGGAAGGAGATGATGTATTTAGAAAGGTGGATTTTACAGTCTCCTCTGGGTTTGCCTTCAACATGAGAGTCCTAATCAGGAATAATATCTTTTTTTTTTTTTTTTTGAGACTAGGTCTTGCTATTTTTGCCTGTGGAACCGCAGGCTCTCGTTGCCCGGGGTACCACAGACTCAAGCAATCCCCAGCCTCAGCTTCCCAGGTAGCTGGGATGACAGGCGCGCGCCACCACGCCCAGCTATTTTTTTGGACTAGGTCTCGCTATGGGCCCCAGGCGGGACTCGAACCGCGATCCCTGGCCCCGGCTGCTTCATAGGCTGAAGCTTACAAGCACGAGCCACTGTGCCCGGCCTTAGGAATAATATCTTAAGACAATTATTCATCCACAGAAACCAAACGAGTGAGGTACTGGAGGAAAGTCCCTTAAAATGTGCCACCTGGGCAGGACTCCAGGGGAACAAGGTGAGCACCACACAGCACTGAACTGGGAGAACCAACAAAATATGATGCCTACAGTGCAACAGAGGAGCTGTGAACAGAAACCTGGCACAGAGAAGCTGTCAATAAGGGCATTGCACACCCTCTTTGTTTAGAGGGAAGATACCGCTGAAAGCCGGGCATGGTGGCTTGTGCCTGTAAGCTTCAGACTATGAAGCGGCTGGGGTTAGGGATTGCGGTCTGAGTCCTGCTCGGGACAACACAGCGAGACCTAGTCCCAAATAGCTGGGTGGGGTGGCGCACACCTGTAATCCCAGCTACCTGGGAAGCTGAGGCAGGGGACTGCTTGAGTCTGTGGTACCACCGGCAACAGTAGCCTGCGGTTCCATGGGCAAAAATAGCGAGACCTAGTCTCAAAAAAAAAAAAAAAAAAAAAAAAAGAGGCTTGTCTAATGGTAGTGGCCCCAAAGCAAACCCCCAAGGGAGGAGACCTACCATCAGCTGATGGCTGTCCCTTCAAGGATCTGCTCTTCCAAAACATACGGTGGAGTCAAGACCCCAAAGCCAAAGACCTGAAGCATGACCGAAGGAGCAACAAAATGTGGCACAAACTATAGAGATGAGACCACCAAGAAACAAGAAACAACCATACAAGCCAAAGGTGCTCCAAAAGCAGTACAGGAATGATAAACAGCATGCTCTACCAAATCCCAGGAAATGGCACCCTCATCAAGGATGAGGAAATGGATCCAGAAAAAAAAAGATAAAAAAAAGACTAAAGAGTTAAACATGGACAAACAACAAAAAGAAAGGAGGCAAAGTAACCAGGGGAGATGTGGTATGGGGGGGGGTATTCCCATGGGGATCAGCAATTACACAATCATATATTGTAAAATATGCAAAAATAAAAAAAGAATAAAATAAGAATAAAAAAATAAAAGAAAGGTGGATTTTAAAAAGATTATATTCTTTATACCTCTGAGTGACCGTTGACTGGGAAATTCAGGATAATATTCTTCAAAGACACAGTATCTAGTTGGAGGACTTCAATTATAAAAGGGTTGGACTTAACTAGGGCAAAAAGATTATAACGCTAAGTATGGTGAGGGTTAGGTAAAAGGTAAGTGATCTTTTAGTACAGTTTTTAGAAAGCCTTCCAGATGCAGATAAACTAGACGGACTTGGCATTGACAAGTTGTAGGAATCAAAGGAGAAAACAGAGTTAAGTGGAAGAAATTTCCAATCATAACTCCACTTGACAGATTCCATGGTGGCAATTCTGACCAGTGGGTGAACTGTAAAAAGTTGCAGAGAGAAGAAAATATTTCTAAACTTGTAATTCCCAGAAACAAACAGGATTGTCAGAGGAAAGACTCTACCCTGCCCACACACTGGCAATCCCTCCCCAGTCTTTATGATGCCACTCAAGAAGAGCAGAAAGGCTGCTGTCAAGAATTGATATACTTGCTTGCTGAGTAATCTACATACAAATATTTATTTTAAAAAGTAATTTAATATCAAAGCTAAGAGTATACTGTTATGATGAAATAAAAAGGACAATAAATAGCAAATGAAAATGTTAAGTCTTTTTACTTTAAAAGGAGAAAAAGAGAAGTCTTAAATACCATGCAATGTGGGAGTCAAAACTGTATAGGCTGATGTCACTCACCCATAAGACAAACACAGGAGTTTTCTAAGTGGTTCCTGACTCTGGTAAAGATGGCAGTTCTTATTACTTTAGGCATTCACACTGCCAATGGGCAGAAATTAAGTCATAAATGGATAAGAGATTAACAAATAGTAATTATTAACATAAATTTGAAAGACAAAAACAAAGCATAGATATAAGGTCTCTACCATATGCTTCCAAAACTCTCTCCAACTGTTGGAGAAAAGTTAAAATTCTTAATTTGTTATTCTTCTCCAGAGTATTGAGGAAAACTGCCATTATTTGATATAAGCACAATGAAGACTGAGTAATATAGTTTGAGAACTGTTGCTACAGAGACAAATCATCAACAGAGACTGTCAAATCCTTGCTAAAAGAAGAAGTGAACAGGGAGCAAATCTTCCCAGGGCAAAAAACCTATAAAACTTCCAAGACACACTATGGTATCTGATTTCCAAAATGGTAGGTAGATTTCTTCAAAGTATTGGTTTGGTGTTCACTAGCAGGAAATTAAATGAGTTTTGTAGGTTAGTGAAACAGTTATGGGACCCTGAATTGATTAACTTGGATACAAAAGATGATTTGACCTTTAATAATCTATAGTTAACATGACCTGAATATCTTAAGACATGACAGGATCTTTTATATTTCCACTTAAAGATATTTTTTTAGCTCAAAGACATCCTAATACATGATTATGAGAAACTACACATTTAGATTTTAGAAATATTGTTCAAAACTTTGACATGGTATAGGAGGAACGCTCAAATTTCAAGTCAACCTAAAAAAAAAAATTCCAACAAAATCAAGAAAGGAAGATGCTGATACTTAATACTAAAATGTTTCCACATCAAAGGCTCACAGGAATGACTTTTTCTCCAAACACAAACTGAGATAAAACTCAGTTTAAACATAAGTCCACAGTTCATCTTAAATAGGCCTGATTCTACCATGTTATATTCAAAGGCATAGTAAGATGTATATTGTGAAATATATATATTTTATAATACTAAGAATCAAAAGCACATCATAACTGTGGTGATTTCATTAGTGCCATTCCTTTTAAAACAATCTGCACAGAAAACATATTTCCATAACTGAAATGTTAACTAACCAAGTGTCAACGTGTGTGCCTGTCTCTGAAATAGCCATAGCAAACCTGACAGAGGAGAAATCTTCACATACAGAATCCAAATCTACTAAAAAATAATTTAATTGACAAGTGTTTTATCACTGCTGACCATTCTGACCACATCTTTCAACTCACTAATATACTGATACTAATTTGTACAAGTTTTGAATAAATAGCGTAACAAAATGAAGCTCCTTGTTGATTTTTTTTTTTAGGATTTATCACTGTTTTGCATGATTTCAAATGAAAACTGTATTAGAAGAAAGGGGATTCCTCCCTTAGCACTGTCAAGTCTTCACAGAACAAATTCAGGACTCTGATGGGTATTTGCTACCTTCCCAGCTTTTAATGATGACAGTACCCAGGGTTCTTCTAGAGAAATTCCTAGGACAGACATGCCCTGTGACATGACATGCCCTGTGAAAGAGCATACAATCTCTGGTTTGCTCTTGGTGAAAAGTCATCTAAATTAAAATCTAGTTGGCTGGATTTGCACTGGTCCAACAGAGGCTCATGTGTTGTTCTTTGTTTAACCCATTCTCACCTCCCAAAGAGTTTAAAGTTGGGGTGACATTAACCGGAGGATTACAATAAAGAAAATGACTAGAAAAATGTTTATAATCCCTTGGAAACAAAAACAGGAAAACAAAAGGCTGAAAATATAATTTTTTTTCCTGAGAGCATTTGTTTTGTTTTGTTTTAATGTTTTTAGGGAAATTTCTCTATAGCGAAGCTACAAAACACAAATAACCCTAATACCAAGTAAAAATAGGTATCAAAAGAAAATCCAACTCCAGGTATCCACCGAGAGGAGGACTGATAGCACTGCTGTTTCTTAGAGTTGCTGATGTTTCCGGAGGTTTTGTTCTATGCTTTCAATATTTGATGGAAATAAAATGATTTTATTCTATTGTGAGATGTGTTAAATTATCTAAGGTTGTCTTTTCAATGACTACTTTCAATAAAGGTGCAAACTGTGAAAATACAGACACTCTTATTTCCAATAGTAGGGATGGATGTGATCTTTCTGAAGAATATTTTGGCTTTTAAAAAGTTTTGTGTTTTTTCTAAAATTCTACTTCTAAAAATTTATCTTCAGGGGCATAGAGTTTCATGCAAAGTTAATATTGCACTGCTCTTTTGCAAAAGCAAATCCAAATGTTCAGTATTAGTGGAATGATAAGAAATGACATATATCAAATTTTCTAATAAACTATGTAGTTATTATCATAGTTAATTTTTATTGAGTATCAGGCTCCTAGATAAATGTTTCCTTCATTCATCTCTCTCAAGAACTTATAAATCAAGTTTTCCTATTAACTGGTCCCATTTTACAGATGAGAAAAGAAATTTAGTTACTTCATAGAGCAAATGATGGTACCAGTTTGCTTCAAAGTCCAAACTATCCAGCACTGTACTATATAGTTTTTTGGTATTTTTTTTTCCCAAGGGTGATACTGTCACTAGCTTGGTAACCATATGTTTCGTGTTCTTGACCTATGCATTCTTGCAAGTCACCTGTTTATCTTTTCTGGCATTCAAAACCAGAAAACTGGGCAAAACTGAAACTAAAATGGAGGTGGTAAGACAAGTTACACAAGAGTTAAGCCACAATCTCATTATCATGGTGACAAATAACAAACAAACAAACAAATAAATAAGAGACCATCCATCAGCCTGCAGGAGAGCCCAGAGGCTTGGAAGGAGAAGTATGTGTGTAGTTCCTGGAAAAACCCTGCCTATTTCTCTGTTCTGGTGATAAGGATCCTTTAGCCTATCCACTTCCTTAGATCCTCTTGCTTCTCCCTACCATAGAAGAACAGGCATGTCTTCCATGTACTTAGGTTTTCTGGCACCTGATTTAACTTTATTTCTTTCCACCCACCATCTCATCTTGAGTTTTGATTTATGAGTGGTGAAGTACCCAGACTTCAAAAAACATCCACTGTTACAGATTCACCTCTGTGAAGGGGCAGTACCATTTTCCTCACCCCCATTTGCATGCCGATGCCTGGGAGGACAGGTCACAGTAAATTAGACTTTCCGAGCAAAGGAGCAGTTGGGAATTCGGAGCTGAGCTGAGTGGCCAGTGGACCTAAAGCAGGAGGGCCCACTCTTTTGCTTCTCCAGCTTCGATTTGTACCCAGGGACTTGGAGGAATTTGGAGAAACATGGAGGAAAGATAGGTAGAAACATGAAAAGCCACACAGGGAGGCTACTCTTAGTTGTTGGCAAAGACAGCAGGAGCTGTCATCTTGATGTACTATATTTTGTATTGTTTCTCTCTCCTTCTGAACTAGCTCCCTGGGACCTGTCTAACACCTTCTTGTGGTTTCCCAGACAGAAGGTGACTTAGACTGATGGCAAGCTTTTGGGCCTCTGTGGTCCCATTTAGGGTTGATTCTTTGTGTATTTGCCCATGAGTAGATAGGTAATTTTGGGAAATTTACTGGGAAAATATAATTAAGAATATCCTTTTTATTGCTTGAGTCTGTGGTACCCTAGGCAATGAGAGCCTGTGGTTTCACGGGCAAAAATAGCGAGACCTAGTCTCAAAGCCTGAACTCAGAGAAATTTCTTGACCAACACTGGCAGGAGGCAAGACCCCCAAAGCCCAACACCAGAGCCATAAGGAAAAGCAGCAAAGCAATGGAGATGGGATTGGATTGGAGAGGACGGCCCGCAGCAAAAAAACATGGACAGATCACAAACGAATATAACCTGGCCACCCAACGCAAACTTAAGTCTGAAAATCTAACAGCAAGGTTCGCCTGGACCCAACAATGCAGTCCCTCACCCAGAGAAAAGACACTAACATAGGAAAGAGACTAATGGACTCAGCACAGCTAATAAATAACAAAGAGTGGGGTGTGAGAGAATGGAGGGAGCACCGGAGGGAGGAGGATGGGGGAAAAATATGTAACAGAGAGGTTGTAACCCAAAGAACAAAATAAAATTGTTTATATTTAAAAAAAAAAAAAGAATATCCTTTCTTCTTTCCTCATGCACACCAATTCTATCAAAAGCTTTTCATAAGAGAAGTCTGCCTCCTTTGCCTCTGTATAGGAAATGGCTGAACCCCTTTTTAGAGCATGTACCCCATCAATTCTATTTTATAATTTCTCATTTAAGAATCTTTGTATAATATACACAAGCAAAACTAATCTCTGATTTTCTTTTAGGATAAACAGCCTTTCTTTAATATCAATATTATTTTTTTCTTCATAAAAGGGAATTTTGGAACTTTCCCTCACTTTCCATGTTATGAAACAGTTTAAAATAGCATTGGAATGACTTGTTTCCCAAAGTTGTGGCAGAATTTCCTTGTAAACTTGGAGAAGAAAGTAAGGGATGCTTTTTAACAATCTACTCCATGTTCCCAACAATAAATGTTCTTTCAGATTTTCTATGTCTTTTCTTTGGGGTCACTGACATTCATATACTTTCCATTTCACCTTAAAAAACAAATCTGACTGCTTTACTTATGAGGCATAATTTACATGCCATAAAATGTATCTATTTGATGTACACTGATTTGATGTTCAATGATTTTTTATTAAATTTAGAGTTGTGCAAACATCACAGTCATTTTATAACATTACCATCTCCCTAAAAATATACCTTCACCATCTGAAATCATTCCCTACTGCTCTCTTCAGGCCCTCCATTTTTTTTTGTTTGTTCTTTTTGTTTTTTGAGACTAGGTCACGCTATTTTTGCCCAGGGAACCGCAGGCTCATGTTGCCCAGGGTACCATGGACTCAAGCAATCCTCAGCCTCAGCTTCCCAGGTAGCTGAGATTACAGGCATGCGCCACCACGCCCAGCTATTTTTTTGGGACTAGGTTTCACTACGTGCCCCAGACAGGACTCGAACTGTGATCCCTAGCCCCAGCAACTTCATAGGCTGAAGCTTACAGGCACAAGCCACCGTGCCGGGCTGGTCCTCCATTTTGTTTTAACAGTCTAACTCTATAGCCTTAATGCATATAAATAGAATCATTTTATATGAATTAAGTGAAATTGTAGGTATATGATCTATAATGTGATAGTTATACTTAAAAAAATAATTTACTTTTAAAAAATATGTGGCTATACATAAGAAAATATTTATAGCTCATTGAAACTACCTGGCAACTTATGGAAAAAGAAAAACAGTAACATTGCTCCCATTTTCCCAAGTTCAATATTGAGAATTCCATAAACATGTACTGTTAACAGCCTCACTGGCAGCAAGCAATAGGAAACAGATGCTGAGATGTGGCCACAATAGCCATCTGCCCAAGCTATCCAGACATGTCTGAAACTACCATTTTTCTTTACCTTATACCAAGCAAAATTTCTAATCATAAGCTAGCTCTGAATGATTTTATTTTTCTTGATTTATTTTTAAAATGTTTCCTAACTAGAGTCTGGAAAGTCTAGCTATTTCTGAATTGGACAGAGTACTTTACCCACAATGCTTAGGAATTCAGTGCGGAGAATTAAGCCCAGCTGAGTATAAGTCCAACCAATAAATTTTTAGTTAGCAAGGAACAGAAAATTCTCTAATTAGGAAGCATTACTATCATATGATTTCTGATCTTTGCTACAGAGTTCACCCCACAAGACAGGGAACATTGAGTATAAGATTAAACTTAAATTCACAAGAAAGCATTTTCACATGTTCAAACATGTATAATTTAGTCAGTAGCATATTGATATCTAAAATTAGGAGAAAAGAGAGGCCCCTTGGTGCATTCCAGCTGTCTAGGCTTTGACTATAGCTTGAGATGCTGGTAGGTAGGTGAAGCCTTGCTCCAACGCAACTCTAGGGACCAGGGCCCTGGGGGAAGTGGGCTGGGGACCCAAACTCAGTCCATCTGGTGTCCAGGGATAGAGATGGTACTTCTGCCGGCCCATGTGCACAGGCAGATGGAGTGGGAGTGGGGGTGGTCTCCCTCTGGTCCACTCCCACCTCTAATGGACTTTCATAGAAATGAGAAGAAAATCAATCCAGCTTTAGACATATGAGAGGAGAATAAAGGCCCTGGACACATTAGTCACCTACATGAGACCCAAACAGAGCATGATTGGCACCATAAGAAACAAAACTGTAAATCCAACTAAAAAGATGCCTAACACAGAGCTACATTTATAATGCTTCAGGAACCCAGGGAACCAAATACCTGAAAAAGTGATGCATTCATTCAATACCAATGAAGAAAACCCCTACCATAAAGGGTGAGAAAAGCCACAGAGATGGGGATGTGGGCCCACTCACAACTGCAAACCAGGAGAGAAGAGAATAGATGGATCCTCCATCCATCGGAGTTTGTTCCCTCTACAGGACCTCTCTTTCACAAATGGCTGGGAGTTGTGAGTATAATCCCAGAGGCCAAAACAGTAAGGTTTGGAAGTAGCAAACAGAATGTCAGAATGGAGTAGACAGTCAACATGAACAAGGAGGCATGAAACCCTGTGATGATGCAGGTCTGGAGAAAGTTAGATAGTCACCTCCATCAATGGCAGTGCCACAACCAAGGAATCAGGATAGCAGCTCCACGCAACCCAACGACAAGAGGTTCCAGACATGCTCAGGCTACTTACCCGCTTTAAAGCCACCCCTAGAAATCTAAGCAGCAAAAAAAAAAAAAAAAAAAAAAAAAAAAAAAAAAAAAAAAAAAAAAAAAAGACATTGCACCAGAAAAGAAAGGGAACAATAGGCCAAACACCAATCAATGACTTGAGGGAAAGGGAGGTGAGAGCCACTGAAGGGGGGAAGTGGGGGGAGGGAAGAAGGATGGGTCATAACTATACAAATAAGACTGAGATTGTATGCCAAAAATATAAAATTAGAGGAAGAAAAAAAAACAACCTGCTTTGGGTATTGAGAATTTCTTCCAATGATAAAGATCAATAAAAAACAGATTCCTTGGGGGCAGCGGTCCCACAGCAAAGCTGCAAACTGGGGCAGAGGTGATGATCTACAATGGAAACTTCTTCACTGACACTGGCTGGGGTGAGGCCCCCTAAAACAGATGCCAGAACCACAAGGTAAAGCAGCAAAACAACACAGAGAAGGGATTGGAGAAGACAACCTGCAACAAGAAAACATGGACAGACCATATATAAATATAGACTGGCTGCCCAACACAAGGTTAACACTGAAAACCTACCAGCACGTCTTGCCTGGTCCCAAGAACACAGTCCCTCACCCAGTTAAAGGATACTGCCACAGGAAAGAAAGAGACTAATGACCTTAACATAGACTAGTAAACAATAAAGAGAGGGGGTTGAGCCAGAGGAAAGGAGAGGTACCCCAAAAACCATTTGCCGCAGTTGTGATTTAAAAAATAAAAATTTAAAAAATAATAATAAAACAGGTCTTGATGAAGCAGAAAGGACACTGACAGGATCAAAAATATGGGTTCAAAGCCATGGTTTTCCTTCTTCCCTTTTATACCCCTCCTCCCTGCCCTGGCCGTCCATCCCCCATCCAAAAAAAAAAAAACCCAAAATACAGATTAAAAGTTCAGTGAAAATACGCTTTCAGATTTTCTTAAAGTGAATTTACACTGATATAATTTTTTTGTTACTCAAGAACTAAAGTAACTAAACTAAGTTGTTTGTCAACTTAATCTTTTTGGCCATCTGTTACTTTTCGATCATCTTTTTAAAGACATAAAGTGAACCTCAAAACATTAAGTGCTTATTACAAGATTGCTTTGAGTTTTAAACAGATGTATACTTACATGAAAACCCAGGTATAAAACACTCAAGGGTATGTAATTACTGTGCTGACAAGTACAAATTCACAATAAATGTAACCCAAAAAACATTTATTTATCCGTACATTCAGAGTTTCTATATACCCACGCTTTGATCTAGGCAAATACTCATTATATCCACAAAATAAAATTATTTTAAAATATTTTCCTAGTTAACTTTTTAAAAAATGTTTGGTTCTTCTAATTTCTTAGCTAAAACTTCATTTTCAAACATCCATGAAAAGAATTAGAAAGCTATCTAGTCATCAAAAAAGAAATACGAATTTTCACTAGAGAAATAGTCTGAATATAAGATTCTATACAGAAGTATGAGAAGATGAAAAAATAATACTAAATCTGTACTATTATATATTAAATGTGTACTATTAAAACCTCTCCTTCCCAAAATGTGAAATTTAAAGATCTGAAAATGTGATTATTGATATAAAACTACTTCCCAATTTAGTCATCAGAAACTCAAGATTAAACTCAGGAAAAATCTGAAATCAAGGCCTTATAAGGACTTTACAGAGAACCTGAAATCTAGGCAAATCTGCTATTTTTTAAAAATGGAAACATTTTCAGAAAAAAAGTAAAGAAATAAGGTCTGTTCTTTCATTTTGATGACTGCCATGATTCTCCAGGCCCACAGCTGACCACTTTTCTTCTTTAAGAAATGAGTTAATGCCCTCTCTGTTTTAACTAAGTCATTTAATTTGCAGAAGCATCAATTCTGCAGGAAGAATAAGAATAAGCTATCTTCTTAATTGCTCTTATTCCCCATTTTCAGTTATTTCCTCCAATACAGCACAGCACAGCACAGCACAGCACTGTTTGGTAAAGGGATTTTTCTCCTAAGTAAAGGTTCTATTAAACTGTATAAAATGGATGATAAGTAGCCAGTATGAGGAGGTGGAAGAAGACACTCAATCACTATAAACCATTCCCATCTTTTTTGAGATTGATCTGGCAATAGAGATTAGACTTTAAAACACTCTTTCCTTTGTAATTCCATGTCAGAGCAACTCAGATCACAGTAAGTGCACAACAACACAACAATGGCAAAGAATATGTGTATCACAATCTAACTTATAACAGCAAAAAATAAAGAAAACCAAAGTGTCCATCAACATGTGTGTGATTTTAAAATCATTCTGCTTCTGTGTAATGTCATATTCGCTGCCATGGTACAGAAAACTAATCAGATCAGTATGCACTGGGATGATGCTCAGTTACATAGAGAACATTTCTCTTTCTAACACACACAGATCTATGTGTATACACACACACACACACACACGCACACACACCCATGTATCTATGAACAAGCAGAGAAGGAAAGACAGATGTCAATCTACATTTTTGAAAAAAACCCAAGAGGTGTTAGGGTATGGAAGGAAATTCTATTTGACTACCTACATTTTTCTACCATTTAATTTTTTTCAGTAATTGCAAAGAAAAAAAAAAATCCCACTATATATTATACCCAGAAAGCAACAGCAGAAGAGGGAGGCAGATCTAATATTTTAATAACTAGGCAATCTAGATGCCTTCCCACCTACCTGCCCTAAGACAAAGGCTGTTCTGCTCGCTCATGTGCACTGACCCAAACACATAATCTCCCATGACGGGTTTGTGAACCAAAAAAAATTGCTGAAGAAAAATTGCAGTTTGATTAAACTGATGGTCAGATGAAGGCCAGCCAACAGACTGGTAATGCATTCCAGGCACTCTGAAGGACTCAGAGAAAAGCAAAACAAAGGAGAACCAGAGACCTCGAAAGCCTCCAGATTAGGCCTTCCCCTGCCTTCCACAATAACCAACCTTGAGGATGAAATCAGCTTTCCCAACCTCTGATGCTACTCCTTGGCCTTGTTATCACCAATAACTGCACCTGCTCTATGATCTCAAGTTTTGCATCTCACCTTCCCAGCACATTTATTACTGTTCTCACACTCATAGCAAGAGTAACAATTCCAATCAACTGTTTGGATTTACAATCCACCAACTTTCCCCACTGCCTTGCTCTCTATACATATGCTCCTCATTCCTTAGTTTCTCCCTTCACAGCTTATAATTATTCCCCTGCCTTCCCCCTTTATCAAACCTATTTCAGAAAACTCTACACTGGGTATCAATCAGCTGAGAACTTTTACTATCACATCTCCTGCCAACTGGCATCTGTGCCCAAACAGATGCGTATGCTCCCGTTGTAGAAAGATTTGACTGTGCTCCAACGTAGGCATCCACATCCCCGAACTCTGAGTTAGTGCCCTCCTGTCTGCTCAAGAACACTTCAGCCTTTCGCAAGCTGCTTCTCCTGCATCATCAATTTCTCCCTTCTTACTGAATAATTCCATTAGCACACATGACATAATTTCTCCCATTTGCAACAAGGACAAAAATCTGCAAACACCCAAGGTCTCCTGCCAGTTGCTGCTCTACTTCCCTCAATAGCAAGACTAGTTTTTAAATTTGCCTACATGAACCATATCCAATACTCCCCTCTTTCTCTTGAACCTATTCCATTCCATGATGCTAAATCCAATGATCTTGGTTGTCTGTAACATTTGGCAGTCCCTTCTTTGTCCTTGAAACACTTTCTGTACTTGGCTTCCAAAATACTACTGTCAGCTCTGTCTACTTCACTGCTATCCTATCCAGCCTCTTTATTGGTTCCTGTTTATCTCATCTAAGTTTTGGTGGAGTCCACCCTTAAAATTCACAATGGACTTTATGCTCACACCCTAGTGTCCTTATCTCATCTCCCAGCTCTAAACACCAGGACATGCTAGCAACACCCTAATTTAGCCCTTCAGTACATGGCAAAGTATTGATTTCAGATTCATATATTCAACTGTCTACTGGACATCTCCTATTAGATGTCTAATAGAAGCAAGTATCTAAGCATATCTATAAATGAAATTCTCTATTCCCCCAAACCTGATCCTCCTATAATGTTCCTCACCTCAGAAAACAGTGATCCTGCATTTCCAGGAGCTCAAGATGAAATTCTGGTGCCATTATTAAAACCTCTCTGTGCCTCATCCCCATATCCAACCCATCAATTAGTCCCTTCAAGATACAAACAGTTTTTGATTTATCTATTTTGGATATTCACTTCTTATCTAATATATGACTTGCAAATATCTTATTCAGTAGGTTGTCTTTTCATTTTAAAAGATGGTTTTGCATATGGTAGTGGGCGAAAACTAGACTTCTAGTAGTGAGCATAATGAAGTATATACAGACATGAATTTGTAAGGCTGTATATGTTAAAAACCAGGGTTACTTCAATTTAAAAAATGCAATCAGAATTTGCCACTTCTTACCACTTCTGCCTCCACAGCTCTGAACCAAAGTCCATCATCTCTCCTCTAAATTACTGCAATAGTTTCTTGACTTGTCACTCTGCTTCTAACCAGTAACCAATATGAGCCAGTTAAAACTTCAAATCAGATCAAAATCTTCCTTTTCTACAAAGAATAAAAACTAAAATCTTCACAACCACTCACTAGTCTTCTGTCTTTTCTGCTCCACCCATTCCTGTCCTGGAACGGCTTGCAGAATGTGCATTACTATTCTCTGTGCTTGACCTCTCTTTCCTCACCACTGTGTTCACTGCCTCCCTATCCTCAGATGTCTGTTTAGAAATCATCTGAATGAGTCCTTCCCTCATCATCCTATTTAAAAGTTTGTCCCACCCCAGCATCGCTATCCTGTTTTCTTTTTCTCCAAAGCATTTGTCATGATTGGACCTACAACTATAATGTATCCTTCATGAGAACAGGGGGCTTTTTCCCTATGTTGTGATTCTTCTATTCCAGAAGGGTGCCTGGCATGGGCATTTAAAAAAATGTTGCTGGATAAATTATGTCTCCTGGACTTGGGAGGTTGCTTCAGTGTAGAGGCAAAGATCACAAAATATTGAATGTGAAGACTGGGATTTGAACCTAAATACTAACATAGGAAATAGAAGCAACTTCCATCTTTACTACTGCAGAGTATACAACAACTATTTCAGTCATGTAACCTCCAAAGGTCTTCAGTTTCCTCAACTATAAAATAGATATGAGAACATGCTTCCCTTGCTGTGTGGAGGAAAATGTTATATGGAAACATAGTGTCAAAAGCCTCTGTAATTGATCACATATTAAACTATTTAGAATTGATTTAACATTTGTAGACAATTTCCTCTGCAAACCAAAAGGATAGTGTGAGTTATAACAAAATCTTTTAAGGGTCCTTTCCTCTTGGTAATTATCTGTATTCCTTTTGTAGTCATCTATATTATTAACTACATACATTTGGATCCCAATACTAGTATCTAACTTCTGGTCACTATGGCTTATTTCTGCTTTCTACCCTGAGAATGTATCTATTCCCTTCTCAATAGGAAGAGATGAGATTTGAGATCTTCAGATCTCTGGAACTTCTTTGTGGCTCTGGGACTGTCCTTCCCATAGTTCTTCCTACAGTCTGCAATCAGACAAAGTGGAGATGTGCTCCCACTGAGGCAGAAATATAAGCCAGCTTCCTTAGTCAAGGGAACATGTAAAAACATTACGAAGGGTGCCCAGAGACTATGAGCTCCATCAAAACACAGCGGAGAGATGGTATTTGAAAGAGACCAGAGGCAACCTCTCCAAATTCTACTTTTGTTTCAAGTTATATAACAAGAAGTATAAATCATTTAAGTTAGTTCTTCAGAGAAATGTCTCACTCGTGATTTAAAATGATGGCATTAACCATTCCAATTAAAGTCCGGAACCAGGCAAGGATGTCCACTCTCTCCACTCCTTTTCAACATAGTTCTGGAAGTCTAGCTAGGGCAATAAGAGAAGAGAAAGATATAAAAGGAATCCGAATAGGGAACGAAGAAATAAAGTTATCATTATACGCGGATGATATGATTCTCTATGTAGAGAACCCAGAAAAATCAACAGAAAAACTGATTGAAATAATAAACCGATTTGGTAAGGTAGCTGGATACAAAATCAACACGCAAAAATCAACAGCA
>PVHY01014001.1:0-39765 GCA_004024945.1 Uropsilus gracilis
AAAAAAAATAATGAGGAAACACAGGAACCCATGACTAGAGAGCTAAGGAGACTGATTAAGTAAAAATGAACGTGATAAAAATATTGTGGCTTTTGATAGCCCATGCACACACATCTGGCTTCCATTTGCAGGGATTTTCTCATTTGTTAAATGACAAAATAAAAAAGAACTAATAAAAAAAAGAAAAATATAAACCATTGTTAAAAGAAATCAAAGTCATAAAGGAGTAAAAAGACATCCTCTGCTATTAGATTGGAAGAATAAACATTATCAAAATAGCTATATTCCCAAAGCCAATCTACAGATTCAAGCAATTCTAATAAAAATTTCAAAGACATTCATTAAAGAAATAGAACAAATACTACTGAAATTCATATTGAATAAGAAAACACATCAAATACCCAAAGTCCTCCTGACTGAAAGGAGAGAAAATGGAGTTGTTACACTCCCAGACTTCAAATTATACTACAAAACCATAGTAATTAAAACATCATGGTACCAGAATAAAAATTTAAAAAAAAGACCAATAGACCCACAAATAGACAAAAGACATGCAGAACAAAATTGAAAACTCAGAAATAAAGCCACACATATATGGTAACTAATCTATGACAAAGGGAAAAAAACATACATTGGAACAAGGATAATCTGTTCAATAAATGGTGCTGTGGAAACTGTAGAGCAAAAGAATGGATCTAAACTAGTCTTTTATACTATTCACAAAGACCAACTTAAAATGGATAAAAGACTTAAGAACTGGACATAAGAATTGACACTACAAAATACGTGGAAGAAAATGTAGACAAAACACTCCAAGACCTAAGCCACAGAAACATCTTTCAGGACACATCTACACAAGTAAAGAAACTGAAGGAAAACATAAACAGCTAGGAGTACATCAAACTAAAAAGCTTCTGTACCGCAAAAACAACAATAACCAAGACAAAGAGTCACCCAACCAAATGGGGAAATCTTTTTGCATTCCATCCAACTGAGAAGAGTCTGGTATCAAAACTTCACAAAGAACTTGCAGAATTCAACAAAAAATAAAAGACAAAAAGTCCAGTCAAAAAAAAAATGTTCAAAAGAGCTTAAAAGACCTTGGCCAGGCTAACATCACACTTCTCTGAAGAAACACTACAAAGTGAGGAAAGAGTGGAATGGAGTGCTATAAATATTTAAAGAGAAAAACTGCCAGCCAAAAATACTCTATCCTGCAAGACTCTCCTTTACATATGTGAGGAATACAACCGTTTTCAGACATTTAGAAGTTCAAGGAGTTTACAAACACTAAATCACCCCTTCAAGAAATAGTGAGGAATTTACACATTGAAACCAAAAAGAGGAACATACACAAAGAACTATATAAGGAAATAAAGTGACCCACCAAAAAAATTAATAAAATGGCAGCAATGGGTTATAAAAAATGAATAATCAAATATAAAAGCACAGGACTCACCAATTAAGATATAAACTATCTAGTTGGATAAAGAAACAGAATCCAACTTTCTCCTGTCTCCAGGAAACACATCTAAACTGCAAAACAAACATAGACACAAACAAAAGGTTGGGGAAAAAATCCTATAAGCAAATGAGATGTTGAAGAAGACAAGGACAGTCATACTTATATCAAACCAAGTAGTTTTCCAGATTAAAGAAAGTAACAAGAGACAGAGAGGGACCATATATAATGATAAAGGGAATGATACATCAAAAAGGCATAACACTAATCAACATATGTACCAAATGAAAGCACACAAAAATTTATTAGGGGACGACTATCAACTCTGAAAAAAAATTGGAAAAAATGCATTTGTGGTAGGAAACTTCAATACCTCATCCTCATCAATGAACAGATCAACTAGACAAAAAATATACAGAGGTCTGATAACCTTAAACACAGAATTAGGTCTCTTGTACTTCATAGACATATACAGGGCACTGAAACTCCCCCAAAAGAAAGATACACTTTTTTTTTCTCGAGAGCACATGGTATATTCTCAAGATAGGCTACATTCTGGATCACAAAACAAATAATGACAGTATCACAAAGACTGAACCAAACATCTTCTCATATCATAAAGGTATCAAACAAGAAACTAACAATCAAAAGAGAGCAAGAAAGGCTTTTAATATATGGAGACTGCACTACACACTACTGAAAGACAATTGGGTTTATGAGAAAATCAAAGAAAAAATTTCAAAATACCTTGAGACAAATGAAAATGGCACACAATTCTCCAAAACTTATGGGATGCAGTTAAAGCAGTACTAAGCAAGAAATATAGCAGCAATACAGGTCCACATCAAGAAACAAGAAAGAGTTCAAATAAATAACCTTCTCTCTCAACTTGAGGAATGAGAAAGAAAAGAAAAAAAAAATCTGAAAGCTAGTAGAAAAACAGGAATAATAAAAATCAAAATAGAAGCAAATAAAATAAAAAATTTTAAAGTCCAGAAGACTAATGAAAAGCTGGTTTTTAAAAATAATAAACAAAATAGTCAAAACTCTAACAAAGCTCACCAAGAAAGTAAGAGGAAAGTCTCAAACAAATATAATCAAAAATGAAAAAGAGATCACAACAGATGCTGCAAAAATTCAGGGGATAATTAAAGACTACTATGAACATCTTTGTGCTAACAAATTCAATAACCTGGAAGAGATAAACAAGTGTTAGAATTATACAATCATTCAAGACTGAGCAGGGAGAATAGATGTCCTAACCAAAACAGTCACAAGCAAGGAAACTGAAAGAGTAATCAAAACTCTCCCAAAAAACAAGAGTCTAAAACTAGATGATTTAGAAGTGAATTCTATCAATCCTTCAAAGATAAATTAGTGTTTGTCTTGCTCAAACGTCTCTAAAACATTGACCAAAAAAATACTTCCAAATACTTTTTTTTTCCTTATAGCATCCTGATATTTTTTAAAATTTAACTTTTAATATCATACATCAGTCATCTTTATATGGTTGTTAGTTCCCTTGGGGATGCCCTTTTCCCCTAAATCCCCCATCCCCGGTCACTCCATCTCCTTTCTCATTACTGTTTGCTAGTCCATGTTTAGCCCTTTAGTCTCTTCTTTTACTGGAGCAATATTATTTTCCTGGGTGAGGATCTGTGTTCCTGGGGCACAGTAGACGACGCTGCTCAGATTTCCAGTCTTAACTGGCATCAGAGCCAGTTCAAGCTAATTTGGTGTCCATTAGTGCCTGTTCCTCCTTGCAGGATGTCTCCTCCATTCTGTTTTCCATCCCTTTTTGGTAGTTTCTTTTTTTTTAAATTTTTTTCTTTCCCACCTTGTAGCTCTAGCCTCTGGTTTAGGGCACCTTGTTCCTTTCCTCATAGGTTGAGAAGTCCCTTGGAGGGGACAGATGTTAATTGATGGTTGATCTGGTTGGTTTCCTCAGTCATGATTTGCTGCTTAGCTGTGGGGGTTGCCATATTTCTGTGAGATGGTACACCTTGTCCACAGATGGTACACCTTGCTTTTGTTGGAAGATTCTCTGAACTAGAATTCTCACTCCTAGGCCCCAGTGATGGTGACAGTGTTTGAGTAATCCTGATAAGTCATCTCTAAAATTTGTCTCACAGTCCTGTGTTTAGTGGTTCTTCCCAAGCTCTTTTTTGGGTTCTACCCAGGGGAAGTATGTGTCCAGGACTCTTAACCATATCCTTCCCCTCATCTGTTTCTTCTGTTGGATTATTTATGGTTTTCTTGTTCCTGATGAGGACTGACTGGAGTGGGAGTAAACCAGAGGGGGTTAGTGTGTGCCCTTTGCCCCCCTGCTCCCCCCACCTGCACCCTGGAGGAGCTTCCCCCACTGCCCTCAGGGGCCAGAAGTTCCCCACAGGGTGTTCGAACCCCAAGTCCCATCCCCCTAATCTGGGAGTGGGGGTCTGGACCCACTAAAGTCCTGGACACAAAGAACTCAGCAGGCCGAAAGAAGCAGGGATGATTGTGGGGTTAAAAGCCTGGGCAACTATAATGGGTGGGACTTCCCCTGCTGCCCATGTGGACCAAATACTTTTTATGCAGCCAATGTTACCCTAAAACTAAAACAATGATACTCACAAACAAAGACAACATCAAGTACAATACTAAAAAAGAAAATAACAGATCAAAATCCCTAATGAGTACAGTTGCTAAAATCCTAGCAAGCCTAATCCAATAATGCATTAAAAGGGTTATATAAGCCAGGTTCATGCCTGTAAGCTTCAACCTATGAAGCAGCTGGGGCTAGAAATCGCAGTTCCAGTCCCACTCGGGGCAACACAGTGATACCTAGTCCCAAAAAATAGCTGGGAGTGGTGGTGTGCGCCTCCAATCCCAGCTCCCTGGGAAGCTGAGGCTGGGGATTGCTTGAGTATGTGGTACCCTGGGCAATGTGAGCCTGCGGTTCCATGGGCAAAAGTAGCAAGATCTAGTCTCAAAATAAATAAATTAGTTAAATGAATAAATGAATGAATGAATGAATGAATGAATAAATAAATAAATAAACAAACAAACAAACAAACAAATAAATAAATAAATAAATAAATAAATAAATAAATAAATAAATAAATAAAAGGATTATACATCATGACCAAATGGGATTCATAGCAGGAACACAAGGATGGTTCTACATCCAAAAATCAATCAACATAATTCACCACATCAGCAAAAAGGAAGATATGATCATATCAATAGATCCTGAGGAAGAATTTTATAAGATTGGTCTTCCATTTATGATGAAAATCCTTGAAAAACTGGAGATAAACAGAACATGACAACACAATAAAATCCATTTACAACAAACCCATAGTTAATATCATTCTCAATGGTGAAAAAAAAAGGAAGTTTTTCCACTCAAATCTGGCACAAAAAAAGGATGTCCACTCTCACCATTACTATTCAACATATTACTGAATGTTCTGGATAAAGCAATTAGACAAGAGAAAGGTATGGAAGGAAACCAAATTGGTAAAGAAATAAAGCTATTACTATTTGCAAATGGCCTGAAAAGATGCATAGAAAACCCTCAAAATTCTGTGAAAAAACTAACTTTAGCAAAGTGGTAGAGTATAAAATCAGCACATAGATATCAGTTGCCTTCCTATACACAAACAGTAAGACAGAAGAGGAAGAATTTAAGAAAGTGACCCTGTTCATTTTTACACCAAAAAGATATTAAATACCTAGGAATAAATCTAATAAATGAGGTAAAAGATCTATACAAAAAAAATAATAATAATAAGGCATTGTTTAAAGAAATACAAGATAAAAGGAATTGAAAAAGTATTCCCTGCTCATAGGTTGGAAGAACCAACATTATAAAAACAGCCATTCTACCCAAAGCAACATACAGATTCAAAACATTCCCAATAAAAATATCAATGACATTGATATTTTAAAATATCATTGATAAAATATCAATGTCATTGATATTCTAAATATCTAGAGCAGAAACTACTAAAATTTATATGGAATCACAAAAAAACACTGAAAGGCAAAATCTCTTCACAAAGAAGAAAGAATGGAGGTATCACAGTTCCAGACCTGAAGCTATATTATAAAGTCGTGATAATTGAAATAGCCTGGTACTGGAACAAAACCAGATATACATGTTGGCCGCCAGGCGCAAGGTATGAGAAATGAATTTATGAGAAGATATTTGCCCAGCCACAGCCGGGGGTTAGATGAAAGTATGAACCATGAGACAACTTTATTAACAAAAGAAAGGGGTATTTATAGGGACACAGGGTGAGGGCCTGTTGAATTTTAAAGAAGACAAACAAACTTGAGAGACAATTAACATTTTAAAGTCTAAGAGTAATTGAGGAAAGGGGAGTGTAGGCAGGTGGTTGCTATTTTTGATTTAGGGAAGCCAGCGGGCACCAGTGCAGTTTTAGATGGTTATTGCAGTAAATCAGTCCCAAGTTTTTTTAGGGACGGTTAACGAGAGAGGTTTTCCTTATCTCGTTTGCAATGATCTTTCTGGTTTGCAAATGGTGCACAGCACACACAGACAAGTGGAACCAAATTGAAAGCCCAGAAATAAACCCACATGTACATGGACAGCTAATCTATGATAATGGAGTCAAAAACACATGCTGGAACAAGGATAGCCTATTCAAAATATAGTGTGAGGAAAAGTGGACAGCTACATGAATAAAAATGAAATTAGGCCACAACCTCACACCAAAACTCAAAATGAGTCAAATACTTGGATATAAAGCCTGAAGCTGTAAAATACATAGAAGAAAACATAGGCAAAATATTTATGGCATAAGCTATAGCGATGTCTTTAGGAATCCGTCCCCAGCAGCAAGGAAAACAAAATAATACATAAACAGCTGGGACTACATCAAACTAAGAAGCTTCCGTATGATAGAAACCATAACTAAAATGAAAAGACTTCCTACTGAATGGGAGAAAATATTTGCACACTATTTATCTAATAAAGGACTAATATCAAAGATATGCAAAAAAACCTCATAAACTTTACATAAAAAAAGAAAAGAAAACAAACTGAAGCAGAGGAATGCTTAGAGGGGAACAGGGACTGAGGTCATGCATGGCCAGACTTTTCCCCAGCACATACACTATAATGACATGTAGACATATATTCTTGCCTTAAAATAGAACTCCCAAGGTCCTTGTTCAAGTGTTTGGGTACAGAAAGCAGCAGATAAGCTGCATGACTCACATTCTAGCTTTTAATTTACAATGCTGCTTCTGTATTTCACTTTGCTATATAAACCTTTCTTTTCTGAATGTCAGCACTGCCCTCTGCCCTGTTGCTACTGGAGAGACAGTTGTCAGCTGGCTAATGAAAGCTCATTTTCAATCAGACCTTGAGACTCTGATTTATGTCTAGGGGTTTCTCTGTAGCAAAACAACCTAATCCAAAAAATGGACAAAAGAACTTATAAGGAATATGGGTTAAAATCAGGCTATTTTTTGAAGGAAAGCATAAACAATTGGGACTACATCAAACTAAAAAGCTTCTGTACAGCAAAGCAGACAACAGAAAAAAACAAAAAGAAGCCCAACTAGAAGGGAGGAAATTTTTGCCCTCCACAAAAGTGATAAAGGATTGATAACAAAGATCCATAAGGAACGCACAAAACTTAGCAAAGATAAAATAAGAAACCCAGTCAAAAAATGGGGTGAAGCACTAAAAAGATGCTTCTCCAAAGAGGAAATACAAATGGCCAACAGGCACATGAGAAACTGCTCAACCTCACTAGCAATCAGAGAAATGCAGATCAAAACCACAATGAGCTACCACCTCATACCAGCAAGAATTGTCCATTTCAAAAAAACAGGCAGCAACAAGTGCTGGCAGGGATAGGGAGAGAAAGGAATACTCTTACACTGCTGGTGGGAATGCAAACTGGTTCAGCCACTATAGAAGGCAGTATGGATGACCCTCAGACTAATGAAAATGGAACTGCCATTCCACCCAGCAATAGTTCTTCTGGGAATCTACCCAAAAGAGGCCTCATGTAGGTACAAAAGGACACCAGTGCTCAGATATTTATTGCAGCACTATTTATAATTGCAAGGACATGGAAACAACCCAAATGTCCCCAAACAGACAAATGGATGAAAAAGATGTGTTATATATAAACAACGGAATATTACTCATCAGTTAAAAATGATGAATTTGATGATTTTATGCTAACATAGATGTACCTGGAAGAAATCATATTAGCAGAAACAATTCAGAAAGAAAAAAACAGAAACCAATGATTTTACTAATATATGGACAACCAAACAAAAGTACACAACAGGGAGGCGGGCAACCAGCTGGAGAGGCCAGGGAGGGGAAGTGGTGGGATTACAATGATATAAAATATATATATGGATTATTTTTATATAAAAAAATAAAAAATCAGGCTATTTTTCCACCTTCCACACAAAGGAGAGCCCATAACCTTGAAATGTTAGCAAACAACAGCGAGGCCTTGCATTTGCAATAGAGTATCCATTGCATGCCTAGGGTATTTAACAGTGTAAAGGGGGCTAGGAGGTGAGCAGTTGCTGTTTGACCTCTCTTAAATTTAGTCTCTCTTTTCCTCTGTTGGCGTCCCCTGTGTCAGAATAAAGGCACGTTGGGTATAATAAAGGTTCTAGGAATCTTCTTCTGATTGCTAAATCAACAATGAACCTGTCTGGCCTGGCCTGGTTGCATGACAGAACTAAACAACACTTCTCCAAAGAATATAGTAAAACAACCAGCAGACACATGAAAAATACTCACAATTACTTATTATTAGAGAAATGCAAACCAGTGCTACAATGAGATACCATGTCACACCTGTGAAAATGGCACATGTTGAAAAAACCAGAAACTGAAAGTTTGCTGGCAAGGATATAGGGAAAAGGGAACCCTCCTACACTGCTGATGGGAATGCAAACTGGTCCAGCCACTATGGAAAACTGGGTGGAGATGTCTCAAAATATTAAACTGTAATTCCACTCCCAGCCTTTTATGCAAGAAATTGAAAAACACTAATTCAAAAAGAAGCTTGCACTCCCAAGTTTATTGCAGCAATGTTTACTATAGCAAAACTATAGAAACAATGTAAGTGTCCCAGAATGGATGAGTGGATCAAAAAGATGTGGTATATATATACAGTATTATCAAAAAAGATAAACTCATGCCATTTGAGGCAAATGGATGGAGATTAAAAGGAAAATGCAAAGTGAAAGAAGTCAGAATGAGAAACACCGATGGTTGTCACTAATGTGTGAAATATAAAATTAATTAATAGAAAAGTACAAGCTGAAAAACTGACTTTTAGAAGCTGCTGCAATAACCAGCCAGGGCTCATGCTGTGAATGAAGAACACTTCATTTCACTATCTTATCTACCTTCAGAAAACTGAAGATGGAATGGCATGACAAGCCCCTGGTGAGCAGCAGCATTCCCACTTCTCCCTATTAACCTTTAGAGACATTCCCTAAGAAATAACAGCAAGTTGATGAATGACTCCCTTGCCCCCAGGTATTCCAAAGGAACTAGTGTTTTGCCTAATCTGATTTTTCTAAGCTACTTCTTCCTCCCCTTATTTAAATAGTTGTAAACCATTGTTTTACATTGTAGGAAAGCCTTCTAAGATTTTATAAAGGGGCTGGATATTCATGCTTACATTCAGTCCCAGCCTCTTTGGCTGAGTTCAAGCTCTTTCATTGTTCTTTCTCACCTGGTTCTTTACACTGACATAGCTGACTACAGAACTGAAATGCCAAGAGTAGGGAAAAGAACAAAGAGGTAAGGAAGCACAGTGGTCAGTTGTGGTGGAATAAGGGTGAATTGGTGCTGGATGTACAATAGTGGTAATGCCTCAGGGACACACCAATATTACCTCAGCTAAAAATAAATAGGAAAAAGGGAAGAAAAACACCAAACTTCTATAGATCTGTGATTATATAGAACAGTGATTGTCAAGCATTTTTGTCCCAGGGTACCTTTAGAATCAAAATAAATCATTGTGGACTAAAGGACTTCTCATATGAGTTATAGCTATCAATTTTAACTTTTACATATCAAAATTGAGTTTTGAAAATATTTATTTGTATATTTATAAATAGTAATACACCCATCTGATATTAAAATAAGAATATCTTTGTGAAAAATTATTTTATTTTCTAAAAACAGTGAAAAGGGTGACTTTTTACCCCCACATCTGCAAATCTCTTCAATTTACAGCTTAGTAAAAGACAACTGATTCTCAGAACTGCTTCACTCTATTACAATGTCAGACATCGAATAGACTGTGGAAAATTCCACTGTCTGCAAATGGGAGAAAAGAATGAAAAAATAGAAAATCACATCTTAATATTATGTGGATAGTTTTGGCTATACTTTCTTGAGTATAATCACAATTATAAAAAGCAGACAGTGAAAACCCCTAAGTAAAAGTGCCATTATGTCACCTAGTGGTAAATCTAATTATTGTTACCTTCCTTGTTACTAAAATGATAGTGTGTATGGTGGAATGTATGCCTGTGTGCACATGGGTGATGTGTGCAGTATGGTATGCTGTGTGTATATGTTATATGTGGGATGAGGTGTAATATGTGGGGTGGCATCATGTACGTGTGTGGTATGTGCATATTGAGGGGTATGGTATGTCTAGGTGTGTGTGTATGTGTGCATCTGTATGCTTTATGTAGGATTTGTATTTGGCAGAATGGAGCTACTACTTCAATGCCTTTTCTATAAATACATATGTCTTGTCATGTGCTTGGGTGCTTTATTGTTAAAAAAGAAAAATCTCTTAAATTACTAAGCAGAGACCCAGGTGTGTATAAGTCCTCAAGATACATTCATTCCTTTCCACCAGTCTCATGAATCAGGAATTACCTCTTTTTGACAAGGAAAACCCTTGGAGGGGGTAATGCCTGGCTCAAGATTCCTCAACTGGGGGAGACAAGATTCAGACCTGAGTCTCCTCATCCAGGAACAGTTCATCACAGGGCTTTAGCGATCACCTCTAAGTTATATAGCATGATCAAAAATTTGTAAAATGACAAATGAATTTCTGAATAAATTCAGTATTCTTGGCTCCATTACTCTTTCACCACACATATGTAATTGGAAAGCTGCAACCAGGATCCACTGGGTGACCCACACATCAGTTGACATGCAAGATGCTTTTGCTTTGAAGTACTAACATAACAAGTACAAATTCCCAAATCTCAAAATAAGATGTACAAAGCATAATTATTTGTCGTAATTTAAATTCTGATTACAGTTTCTATAACCGTAACCCAGTTCCTCAAGGAAAGCTCAGCCCCAGGTAGGATAACTCAGACAGTTGAGGTTCGCTGCCACCCTGTCCTCCCCTTTCTCAGACTCAGGAGATCACTGGTTGATCCTGGCTCCCCCACATCCTCCCTGACAGCATGTATGGGCCAGGCTTCTGTGTCCACCCCCACCCAGTGAGGCCCCATTTCTAGCCAAGGCTGCTGCTGGAGGGGAGCTTTCTGCGGTTTTGGCCATACTCTGTCACCAAAGTTCTTCTTAAAACACTCTAGGGCTGTTCTTCAGTCCCTGGCTGTGAAGTACTAGGACCATGCAGACAACACTTTTTCTGTGCTGCAGCCCTCTGGAACACACACACAGCCCACACCCAGTCCTGCTGAGGCCCTCACAGCCAGAGGATACATCTCCCAGTTCCTGCATCAAACTGTGTGCCTTCCTCCCCACTCAGCTCTTCACATGGGAAATGTTTAGACAGAGTCCTTCTAGATTTGTCTCTTCAAAGCCAAAGCAAATAAAAAAGATTTGATTTTCAAACTAGTCTTTTCTCTGTTAGTTCTTAAAATCCATTTAGAAACTCAGTTGACTCTTGTCTTCTCTCTGGCTGTAAGGTTTTGGCTTCTTCTCTTTTCTGGGCTGAAAGAAAGCACTGAGAATATCCAGCTGGACCACATGAGTTCAGGACAGTAACATGCACAAGGTTGACTGGGACCAGGTGCCAGTTTGATCCAAAACAAGAAACGATAATCAATTCATTGCCAGCCACCATTGTCTCCCTCCACCTCCCTCAAAACCCCCTCCCCAGTACCCCTAACCTCTTAAAGTAGGAAGGATTCCCTTTCAGTGCCTCCTGACAGCTCCCCCAAGAAGCTGGAAGGTCTGGAAGGGACAAATCGTTAACGAGGGTAGGAAAGGAAAGGCCCCAGCCAAAGAAGCAGTCATTCTCAAGAGAATCCCTCAAGAACTGGTCAACATGCTCATTCCTGGACAGGGCCCCAGAGCTCGTAGGTCCAGGGTCTGGGACAGAGTCTGAGAATCTATCTTCCCAACAAGTTCCCAGGGGATGCCAATGCCACTGGTACAGGACCACACTGGACAGCACTGATGCAAAAAGCTCAGCCTGAGGAAAGAGGACACAGGCTAGCTCTGGAGCAGGCACTCCAGGAGAGGCCAACTTCAGAGAAGAAGGAGAAGAAAGTGTTAGAAAAACCACTATAACGTTAAGTTTCATGTCATGGAAATACAGATAGATGATACAGACACAATGTAGACATATTCTAGGTGACATCCAGATAGGCTGATAGAGAGAACTGATATAGAAATGACAAAATCAGATATAGAAATGGATATCGATATAGATACTATAGATGTCTGTCTATGTATCTATAGTATCTATATTACTATGGTATCTATACTATAGATACTATAGACAGACTCAAAGATGACATAATCTACTTTCTATAGAAAAAATACAGATACATATAGTCACACCATGTACACAGAGATGGAGACAGGTACTGACATAGACCTAGACTTGTAGATTTGGAACAGACATGAAATTAATTCTAAAATCTTTTTTTATGTTGTTTCTTTGTGACTTTCCTTAAGAATTCTCATCACAGTCATGTTTTTGAATCTGTATTATAACTTTTCACTTGATTTTAATATTTGCATGTTAATATATTTGCATGCTTTACTTTGTATCGCTTTTTAATTGTTTTATTATTTATTTTATACAAATACATATATTTTTGACAAACTAATATTCAGTTATAAAATTCAGTGGAAGTTATAAAAAAACAAAATGGATGCTGCTGGCAGTATAATTCATGATGTAAAAGTTCAAAAAGAAGAGTTAACATTTTCAGAATTATCATCACCTCCTTGCACACAATCCAAAATTGTCTCTTCATTTTCTTGAGCTCATTTTTTTTTATATTAAGATAACATTATTTACAACACTGCTAAGTTTAAGCTTCTCACCTCAACAAATGATATAAGCCGCACCACACCCACCACCTGAAGTCTGAGAGAGGGCAGCTGAAGGTGAGGAGAGGGAAAGGGGCTCAGAGACAGATGGGGTAGGAGGGAGATGCTGCTGAGACCTTAGCAGCAGCTTAGGGACCAGCCCTGTCCCATCTCTTGTCTATACTTGTCTCTCCACTCACAATCTCTAATTCACTGCAGTCAGGCTTTTGCCACTCTGATAAACTGCTCTTCTCAAGAGCATAGATCATTCCCACCTTGATCCCATGGTCCCACCTTGGAATCTCCCCTTCTCCTTATAACATATTCTTTCTCTGGTGCCAGAATACCATCTTGTCCTCCTCCTGCCTCCCTCAACTTCCCTTCTCTGTTTCCTTTGCCGGCTCCTCTCTTCTCGTGATTTTTTTCTTTGCTATCCACCCTGGCTTCCTCAGTAACTAAACTCATCTAGATCTCCTCCCACCTCTTCTTGGCAAGTGGGAGACCATGTGTGACTGATTCTGGCCAGCAGGCTATGAGCAGAAGAGAAGGATCACTTCCCAGCAAAGCCTGGCACATAACTCTTTTCTCCTAGTGCAGCTATTTGGAGAAATCCTCATGTTGATGTGCAGGATCAAAAAAACAAAGAAGCCTGATGGGTGAGTCACTCTATGAAAGACAGATGTCCTGGTAATGAGCCCAGATCTGCATCAGGCTTCACATGATTGAGAAATAAACTTCTGTGCATCCAATCTCTGGGATTTGGGACTTATTTGTCACCAAAGCAGAAATTTATCCCAACCTATCCCAATGAAATAGTAACTTCATCCAGTATTGCACCACTATCTGTAGGCCCATAGGTCCCAATTTTTTAATTCAGTCAAATTTGTCTTCCAAACTCCGACTCAAATATCCAACTGCATCTCCACTTGGGATAGTCAGCATCTCAGACTTAACATACCCAAAACTGGGTTCCTGATTTTCACCCCCACAGCATTTCTCATTTCAACTGGTGGCAACTCCAAATCCAGAGTCACCATTTCTCCTCAACTTCCACAGCTACCACCCTAATCCCAGCCACTACCATCGATCACCAGGCTCACTGTGGCACATGCCTTTTACTTCTACCTTTACAATCAGTACCTATATAACTTTTACCCATGCAAACAGAATAGCCAGAGAGATCTTTCTGTCACCTAAGTCAGATAAAGCCCTTCTTCTATCTTAGAACTCTACAATGGTTTCCCATTTTAGACAAAGAACAGTCAAAGTCTTTACCATGGCCTATAAAATTCTACAGGATCCAGATGTGCTACTCATTTGAATTTCAGTATCCACTCTGTACCAGTCACATCAGCTTCCTTGTTCTTATTTTTTAATTATGTTATTTCTTATTCACTGTTTTACTACACCATACATGATTTATGGGTATAGGTTCACACCTCTTCAGATTCATGGTATACCATAGCCACCTCAAAATAACCCATAAGCTTACACCATAGTCCATAACTCCCCTACCTTCGCTGCCCACCTCCCACTCTCCTCCTCTGTAACCTCAGTCCTGCAGAATTTCTAGATTTCTAGGGTTGGCTTTTTTTTTGGGGGGGGGCTAGTTTTGTCCTTTCATTTTGTTTCTCTGTGTTCCACACATGGGTGAAATGATCCAGTATTTCTTCTAGCTTATTTTATTTTATCTTCTCTTTCTGGCTTATTTTATCCACTCCTCTGGCTTATTTTATTCTCTCCAACATTATCCTCTCCAGTTTTATCCATATTGTTGCAAATGGCAACAAGTCGTTATATTAGTAATCCATTGTGTATCTACACTTCATCTTCTTAATCTATTTGTTGTTGGACTTTTAGGTCCAACAATAACTTAGCTATTACAAATAGTGCAGTACTGAACATAGGAATGCTTAGACCCCTTTAAGTCAGTGTTGTTGCATTCTTTAGGAAGATTCTGAGGAGTAGAAATGCTGGGTTAGATGGTACATCTATTTTTAATATTTTGAGGAACTTCCATACTATTTTCCATGGGAGCTGGACAGCTCTACATTCCCACCAAGAGTGTGTGAGTGTTCCTTTCCTTTCACACACTTGACAAAACTAGTTTTTTCTGGTCATTTTGATATGGGCCATTCTAATAAATAAAATGTGGTGTCTCATTATAGTTTTAATTTGCATTTTTTCAATAAGTAATGATGAGCATTTATTCATGGGTCTGTTAACTTTCCAGTGTCTTCTTTGGGAAAGTGTTTTAGTCCTTCTGCCCAGGTTTTGATTAGGCTATTTGTTTTGTGTTGAGTTGTTTGATGTCTTTGAAGATCTTGGATGCTATTCTCTTGTCAGATAGTATCCTTGATCTATATGCATTTGACAGGAATACTCTTCTTAGGGTATTATACTACCTGCTTCCCAGAATGTTCTGCCTTATGTTCTACAAGACTCACTTTTTCAGACTATCTTCTTAAATCAAATCTACTCAGTGAGGCCTACCTTGAAAATCCCATTTTAAATTTCAGATCATGTGTGGTGTAAGGCAATGATCTAGTTTCATTATTTTGCATATGACTGTCCACCTTTTCCAATATCACTTGTTGAAGAGATTTTCCTTTCTCCATTGTGTACTTGACAGTTTTGTCATAAATTAACTGTACGAATGTGTGTGGGTTTCTTTCTAGGCTCTCAATTCTGTTCCCTGGATTTCTGAGTTGTTTTGTTTTTTTTTTTTCTTTTTTCTTTTTATTGTTTACATATTTATATTTATACATATTAATTTATTGATTGGTTGATTTCACATCATTGTCTGAGTTGGTTTTTATTCTGATACCATATTGTTTTGATTGCTATAGTTTTGTAATTTATTATGTAGTATGTTTTGACAGTTTGATACTTTCATTTTGTTCCCTTTTCTCAGAGCAGCTTTGGCTATTTAGGTTCTTTTGTGATTCCAAACAAATTTTAATATTTCTATTTCCTTGAAAATTGTCATTGAAATTTTTATAGAGATTTAATCGAATCTATTGTTCTAGGTAAGATGTCCATTTTAATATAGTAACTCAAACTTTGGTGGTGGGTATGATTTCATAGATTTGAACAGCTGTGAATCTGTAACTCTTAAAACCTGTGTAGTGTTATAAATCAATGCTATCTTACTAAACTATTTAACTATTTTTATCATTAAAATAAGTAAATAAATAAGCAAATGATAAATTGCATATCATCTCTGCCTATACCTCCTAATCACAAGGAAAAAAACACTATTTTCTTTTTTTTTTTTTTTTTTGAGACTAGGTCTTGCTATTTTTGCCTATGGAACCGCAGGCTCTCGTTGCCCAGGGTACCACAGACTCAAGCAATCCCCAGCCTCAGCTTCCCAGGTAGCTGGGATGACAGGCGCACGCCACCACGCTCAGCTATTTTTTGGAACTAGGTCTCGCTATGGACCCCAGGCGGGACTCGAACCCTGATCCCTGGCCCCGGCCGCTTCATAGGCTGAAGCTTACAAGCACGAGCCACCGTGCCCGGCCTAAAAAAACAAAAAACAAAAAACACTATTTTCTTTTTTCCACTTATTTTTTTCTTGTTTTCTATGTGAGATGATTGATTTTTTTTTTTGTAAGTTGGAAATTAAATTTTTTATTTGAATTGCTTAGGGTTTTACTTTTTTTTAGTTTTTCTTTTAATGAAGTATTATTGTCTAATATCCTTGTTAATTTTTTGACAGTATTGTGTTTCTCCTCCTAGGTGTAGTCACCATTGCTCTCCCACCATCAAATACCCATGGTCCTTCACCATAGCTCACTGAGTTCTGTCTCCACACTGCCCCTTTCTACTCCCCTCCTGGATGCCTCAGATCTATAGTCAACTTTCAATGGTTGGTTTTAAAGTTTGTCTTTGCACAATGGCCTGTGGGATCTGGGGGCTCTGCAGTGCCTGGGCTGCCTTTGGAATGAGAGGCAGGGTAGCGCTGTCCTCTGGGCCTTGCCCCCATGCAGGAATGAGCCAGCCCCTGTACTGGAGGGGGGAGTGGAGGAGGGTTAGGGGATGGGGGACATGCCACCCACTCTGTTTCACTCTCACTCCTGTCAGTCCTCATCAGGAATAAGAAGAGCACAAATAATCCAGCTCGTGAAACAGAATGGGTGAATGAATGGATAAAGATTCTCCACACACATATCTCTTGGGCAGGACACAAAAAAGAGCATAGAGAGAGCCACTGTATGCAGGACTGGGAGACCAATTAGAGTGATGACATCCCAGACTCACACCTCCATTCTCACCAGTTCTGGAAGTCAAAATCCCAGCCTTCTAAGAGAGCAAGATGTCCCTCCCAGTTCCACGGAGGAGGAAGACAACAGAGATGCAGCATTGTCCACACAGTAAAGTTGCAAATTGAGAGAGTGGAGACAAGCTGGAGAGGTCATCTGCAGACACCTGTCCCCATCAAGGAACTTCTCACAAACAATGGCTGGGAGCAAGACCCCTTTAAGCCAGAGGCCAGAACTATAACACAAAGAAGCAGCAATACTGTATAGAGATTGGGTTAAAGGAGACAGCAAGAATGAGAAGGCATTGATAGACTTCAAAAGAACACAGACTAGCTGCCTGATGCAAAGTTAAGACTAAACACCTAAGTCCCAGGGGCACAGACCCTCTCCCAGGGAAAGGATACCACCATAGAAAAGGAAGAGATCAAGTGGCTAAACATAGACCAGCAAACAGCAAGGAGAGAGGAGAGAGACCACCAAAGGTGGTGGTTGGGGGAGGAGGGAGCCATTCCCAAGGGAACCAACAACAGATGGCCAATGTTGTAAGAAATTTTAAAAAATAATAATCATAATAATTTAAAAATAAATACAACCATTTAAAGAAAAAATAAGTTTGCCTTTGACTCTTTGATTCCTCTGTTGTACATATAAGTAAAGCCATGTTTATCTTTCTCTTTCTGACTTATTTCATTTAACATAATACCTTCTAATTCCATCCATGTTGTTGTAAATTGCATGAGTTTATCTTTTCTGACCACTGAGTAGCACTCCATTGTGTATATATACCAATGTTCTTGATTCATTCATCTATTTGAGGGCATTTAGATTGCTTCCTTATTTTGGCAATTGTAATAGTGCTGCAGTAAATATAGGCATACAAGTTTCCTTTCAAATTAGTGTTTTGGAGTTCTTTTGGTAGATACCTAGAAGTAGAATTACCCCTTCTGGTTCATATGGCAGATCCATTTCTAATCTTTTGTTTTATGGAGCTTTTGAAAGCTTCATACTACTTTCAATCGGGGCTGGACCAGTCTACGTTCTCAACAAAAGTGTCTCTTCATTTGGGTTACTGTCTCTTCCCCTGTACGGAGGTTTACAAACTGATGTAGCCCCAGTTGTTTATATTCTTTGTTTTCCTTGCTGCTAGAGACAAAACTGCAAAGATATTGCTGAAGTTTATGTCATGCAATGTTTTGTCTATTTTTTTCTTCCATTGTATTTTATAGTCTCAAGTCTTATGCCCAAGACTTTACTAATTTATGAGTTAATTTTTGGCGTATGGAGTGAGATTTGTTCTAGTTTCATTCTTTTTTATACTGCTGTCCAGTTTTCCCAACATCATTTACTGATGAGGCTATCCTTGTTTCAGTGTATACCAGCTTTCCAGTGGCTCCTTTGTCACAGATTAACTGTTCATATATATACATGGATACACAGGGATATGTATTATTTTATTTCTGGCCTTTCAATTCTATTCCATATATCTATGTGTCTATTTTTGTTCTAGTATCAGGCTGCTTTAATTATTATGACTCTATAGTACAGCTTGAAATCTGAAAGTACACTATCACCATTACCCTCCCCATTTTTAGTCAGGAGAATTTTGGCTATTTGGGGTCTTTTGTGATAACATGAATTTCACTAATATTTGTTTTATCCCTATGAAGAATGCCATTGAGATTTTTATTGGGATTGCATTGAATTTGTAAATTGCTTTGGGTAGGGTGACCATTTTAAACAATGTTCAGTCTATGGTGGCATGCGCCTGTAATCCCAGCTACCTGGGAGTCTGAGGTTGGGGATCACTTGAGTCCACAGGTTCAGGATAACCCTGGGCAACATAGCAAGACCTAGTCTTAAAAAAAAAAGTTGCTTCTTCCAGTTCATGAACAAGGAATATCTTTCTAGTTCATGTAGTTTTCTAGCTCTTTTAAAAGATTTTTATAGTTTTTCTATGCATAGGGCCTTTACACCCTTTGTTAGGTTTATTCCCAGGTTTGGTATTTTGGGATTTTAGGGAGGTTTTCTGGTTTCTTTGGGTTTTGGTTTGTTTGCTTATTTTTAATGATATAGTACATGGGATGGTTTTCTTATTTCTTCTTCTTTAGTTTATTATTTTTTTGGTTTTGTATCCTGCCCCTACTAAACTGCTTTGTTGTTTTCATTGGATTTTCTGTGACGTCTATGGGTTCTCTAGGTATATCATCACATCATCTAAAAATGATTGCTTTGCTTCTTTTCAATTTGGATTTCTTTTCAATCTCTCTCTTATCTAATTGCTCAAGCTAGGACCTCTAGTTCTATGTTGAATAGTGGTGGTAAGAGTGCACATCCTTGTCTTGTCCCAGATCTTAGATTTTTAGTTTTCACCATTGAGAACAATACTAGCTATAGGTTTGTCGTAGACAGCTTTTATTGTGCTAATATATTTTTCACTTATGCTTTATTTCAAGGGTTTTCATCATAAATGAATACTGAATAGTATCAAAAGTTTTCTCAGCATCTGTTGATATGATCATGTGTTTTTTTTTTTTTGTTTCCTTTTGGTTGATGTGGTAAATTGCATTTATTTTTGCATGTTGAATCATACTTGTATTCCTGGTATAAACCTCACTTGGTCACAATATATAATATTTTTAATGCACTATTAGATTCAGTTTGCAAAGATTTGATCAAGGATTTTTATATCTGTGTTCATTTTGCTGTGTTTCTTGTATTGTGTTTGTTTGGTTTGGGTGTTATTAGCATTATGCTCGCCTCATAAAATGTGTTTGGAAATACTTAGTCTTTCTTGATTTTTTTTGAAAGAGTTTGAGCAAAATAGTATTAGTTCATCTTTGAAAATTTGGTCAAACTCAACTGTGGGGCTTAGACTTTTTTTTTGAGAAAAGTTTTAATTGTTTCAATTTCTTGCTTGTAATTGGTTTGTTCAGATCTTCTACTTCTTTGTTATTCAGTCTTGGATGATTGTATAATTAAAGAATTTATCCATCTCATCTTGGTTCTTGAACTTCCTTGCATAGAAATATTCAGAGTAATTGCTTACCCTCTGAATTTCTGCAATGTCTGTTGTCAATATTTTTTTCATTTTTGATCCTACTTATTTGAGTTTTTTCTCAAATTTTCTTAGTGATCCTAGGTGGAGGTTTGTCTATTTTGTTTATTTTTTCAAAGAACAAGCTTTTGTCTTTATTGATCTTTCGGATTCTTTTTTTTATTTCTAATTCATCTACTTGGGCTCTCTGATTTCTTTTTTCTGTTTTTACTGATTTTTTTTTTGTAGATGATTTCTAGTTTGGTAATTTATGGTCTAAGAAAATAGTTGGTATGATTTCAATCTTTATGAATTTGCTTGTATTTGTCTTATGGTCCAAAATGTGGTCAATCCCAAAGAATGTCTAATGTGCACTTGAAAGAATCCTGGGGTTTTTTTAGGGGGAGGGGTGTAATGTCCAAATGAAATCTTTCAGGTCCATATGGTCTAATTCCTTGTATAAAGTCATTATGCCCCCATTAATTTTTTGTCTCATTGATGAGGGTGGGGTGTTAAAGTCTCCTATCACAAAAATGTATTTTTTCCTATTGCTTTCAAAATTGATAACCATTGTCTAATGTATTTTAGTACCCCTTCATTTGCATATACATTGATAAGCGTCTGATGGGGTGCTGTGAGTTTTTTTGGTTTTTTTTTTTTTTGCCCGTGGAACCGCACAGGCTCTCGTTGCCCGGGGTACCACAGATTCAAGCAATCCCCAGCCTCAGCTTCCGAGGTAGCTGGGATTACAGGTGCACACCACCACACCCAGCTATTTTTTTGGAACTAGGTCTCGCTACGGGCCCCAGGTGGGACTCAAACCGTGATCCGTAGCCCTGGTCGCTTCATAGACTGAAGCTTACAAGCACGAGCCACCATGCCCGGCCTGTGCTGTGAGTTCTTGACTGAGATCACGAGTATTGCCAAAACTTATTATGCCAATCATTTTACAGTGTATGTAACATAAGTCATTATGCTATATATGTTAACTATATAGTGCTGTATATCAATTGTATCTCAATAAAATGGAAAGAAAAAATAAAATAAAACAGAATTTTAAAAGCAAAAATATCCAGAGGTGAGGGTCTGGAGCTGGGAGAGGGGATTTGTGGACCCCATCTCCTAGACCTGGCCCTGATCCAAGCCAGACTAGGAGTGGGCTGAAGTATGAGGCCTGAGGCTGAGAAGGCCTGGTCCTTTGCGGAACCCCCAGTAGGGGATAGGGTAAGTCCTGTACCACTGGGCTCTCAGGATCTCGGGGTCTAGGGACCTTGGGGTTAGAGACCCCAATCTCTCTACCCTTCCAGTGTCCAGGGGTTGGGAGCGGGGCACCCAAGGTAGCTGGAAGAGGGGATTAGTAGGCCTCACCTTCCAGACCCAGCCCAGTGAGCCTTGTGGGGCTGGAGGTGGGAGCCCAGGTCCTTTCAAACTAGGCAGACACTTGGACAAGAGCTCCAGTGCACCCCTACCAGCAGCCTAGGTGGGGGTAAGGGTGAGTTCTATACCACCAGGGCCTCGGAGTCTCAGGGACTCCGCATCCAGGGACTTCAGGCTGGGGAAGCCAACCTCTGCTTCCATGTGGGCAGGGGGTGTGAATTGAGCACCTCTGTGGGCGGGCTTGGGGCAGGGGTGGGAGAATCCCTCTTGGGTTTGCTCCAGCTTCAATACACCTGCACTAGGGATGAAGAATCCAGTCTCTTCAGCAGTGGCTACAATGCAGAGAAGAAGTAATAATGGCTCTGGATGCACTCACAACCTGGGTGGGACAAGCAAGGTGTTGGGAACCAATGAGACAGAAAGGACACCAGCAACTGAGGTGACCTGTCACAGATTCCTGCCTGCATCATCTCTGGCACTGGGGAATCTCACCCCAGGGCCACAGCAAGGGAGAGGCTCCCTCCCTTGCCAATCAATGGGGGAAGAAAGTCACCACAAGTGGCTATGGTCCCATGGCAGAACAAGAGGGAGGAGAGAAGCTTGAAAAACCACCTGGGTAAGTCTGCCCCAGCAGCAAATATCTCACCACTTTTGGCCAGAAGTTACATTACCAAGCCCAGAAGACACAGAACCAGCATCAGGTGACAGACACCACCAGCAAAAGGTGACAGACACCTGAAACGATTCCGGAGAAGTGCACCACATCTGCCCTACAAGCTCCTGAAGTGCTTAGCCTGACTATCTGCCTCGGCTACTCCTAGAGATCTGAGCACCCTCATCTGTTGTTGTCCAAGAGTGCAAGTCCAGGGGGAAAAAGGACATAGTTTGAAAACAAAAAGGAAAAGGTTCATGGGTCAAACACAGAACAACAGCTTGCAGTGAGAGGATTTGGAGTGACCAGAGGAGGAAAGGAGGGGAGTGGGGGGGGGAGGAGTTGTGGGGGGGGGTTAAAGGGTATAATACAACCATGCAAACATGACTGATGTTGTATGATAATTACAAAATAAAAATATTTAAAAGAAAAAAATATACAGAGGCCACAGTGACCCTGCTTCCTGCCCAACTAACAAACCAATAGAGCTGCAGTCTTGTAGAATGAAAAGACAAATTCCAGGAACTAACTTTACACCACCTACCTTTCAAAAATAATTTCCTCAGAAAACCTCAGAGAGACCAAAATTAAAACCAGACATTCTGATTAAAGACAAGTGGCAGAGGAAGCTTTTACTCTACTCCCACCCATTTACATGGAACACTGTATCCTTGAAGAAACTCTTGGGAACCCTCTAGATGACCATGAAGAGATGTTAGTGCAAAACCTGTTGTGATAAAAGTGAGTGGAGAAATGTTTCTGGAGTCAGACCTGCCTACTGAGACTAAACTTAAGAGACAAGAGTATGTGGGAGAAAATCAGTTTTAACTGGGAGCCAGCAACCTGAGGAGATGGTGCATCATTGTCTCAAAGATCACCTCCTCTCACAAATTCACAGGAGGGCTTAAAGGGATAGGACTGCAGAGCATGTGTGGACCAGCATGTCCTATTTTGATGTTATTTTGACTAATCTTACTCCCAATTCTTGAGGGGCAAAAGACAATGGTTCATTTTCTGGAACTACACCCTACCGAATAGGAACAGAGGTGGGGGCCCTAAGAAGAGCAGAATCTTTATCTAGCTAACTTGAGATATGACTGGTTGTCAGAGGATTATAATCCCTTTTATTTATAACCTTGAGTTTCAATTATTTGGAATTTTAATGTCTCCAACCTTCTGCGGACAAACAAAACTAAGCAATTCAGGAGACAAGGGCCAATAATGAAAATAACCTGATAAATGAGTTAGGGGAAAAGAAATATGGGTTGGCTAAAATTTGACTAGTCGCAGTGCACTTCATACATGAAGTATAAAGAGACTTTTTAAGTGGCTAGAGTTCAGCGGCAATGTTGAAACATCCCTCACTTCTAGGTAGCCCCTTTTTACTCTGCATTCTCAGTTCTCAGCAGGTCTTGGAGGTCAGGTGTCAGAGGCTGACTGCTAAGACTGGACTGGGCTCATGCTGTGAAATGATGACTACTTCATTTCACCATCTTATCTGTCTTCAGAACACTGGCATGATTGACCTCCAGAGAGTGGAGATCAGCTTCTTCATTCCCCCTATGTTTACCTTAAGAAACATTCCTTAGTAGTTACCAACAAATTTATGGGTGATTGCCCTGCCCACCATTATCTCACGGGAACTAATGTTTTACCCAATTTTATTGTACCTTAGCCATTAGTCTTCCTTAGTTAATTGGTCATAAAACATTCTCTTGGCCACCTTTTATCCCCTTTGCTTAAATGTTTTTAAAAGAATGGATGGGGCTACATTAAAGGGCTACTGACCATACTTCCAGTAGTCCACGGTCGGTCTATAGCTGTGTCAATCTCTCGTTCATCCTTTCTCGCAACTCTGTGCCCAGCTCTTTACATTCTGGCGCCCGAACAGGGACATCATTTTCTGTTACCTTACCTGTCTACTTTTCTTTCCTTTCTGGGAGCTGACCCACCCACCAAAGCCTGCTTCCAGCTGGAAGGCAGGCAGTTGCAACATGGAAGGCAGGCAGTCACCTCCCATTGGGAGAAAACCCTTACTGTCATATGTTCATGTAGGTGGTACCTTGACTGTTGACTAGTTAAGTATTGGAGGGGTCAGTAAACCTAACTTTTGTCTCTATCTTTAATTCTATAGGAAAAAGGACCAAAGGCAGGTGACGCCATAGCTGTCAGTGAATGAATGGTCCTTTCTCACAACTCTGTGCCTGGCTCTTTACAGTCAGGTAAAGGTTGATTGCTTTTACTTGCTCAGGATATCAATAAGTACCCTTTGTAAGGACAAGCTACTAAGAGAAAAATTTAGATATGTTTTCTTTTGTGCTCTTCAGAGTCTGAGTCATTTAACTACTTAGCCTCAGTTACAGAAATATTGTTCTACCATAAAAAGGAATAAAATTTTTTCAGTTTTATTCAGATATAATTGATATATAATACTGTTCTCATTTAAGATGTACAACATAATGATTTGATGTGCATATATATTGTGAAATGATTGCCACAATAAGTTTAGATAAATTTTAATCTATACTACAGAGATGGGTGGATCTAGAAAATATTATCTTTAGTGAAACATATTTGACACAGAAGGATAAATATTTTATGACTCTTGATATTGGGAACCTAGAATACACAAATCCTAAAGTCAGAAAGTGGAAGAGAGGCTATGGGGTGGACTCTTATAGGGGACTGTTGAGAGAGGAGAAATGGGGAATTAATATTTAATGAGTTAGAGAAGATGAAAAAGTTTGGGGTATAGTGGCATTGAGCACATGACATTGTGAATATATTTAATGCCACTAAATTCTGTACTTACAAGTGGTTGAAAAGATAAATATCATATTGTGCATGTATTCTCAAATTTTAAAGAAATACATCTAGGAAAAAACTTTGAATGAAGAGGGTGCATGCCCATCCTTCCCCACTAGTGCCCTGGCTAAAGCATCATAAACTGCTCCTGTTTGATATTACTTTAAGTAAGGGATTTGAAGACAGAATCATGAGCTGAGGAGGCAGGGACCCAGGAACTCCATACTGAGATCAATTTTCCTTCACACCTTAATCACCAGACCAGGACTTCACCCTCAGGCAATCTTTCCCCACTACACATGGCCAGTTAACTCTACCAAACTCTCAAATAGCTGGATATCCTATTATAGATATACCTCCAATATGGGAAATATCCAGCAAATATAAATTTTAGTAGAACTCTAGAAAATACATTTACTTATTTTAAGTGCCAAAAGACAAAAAAGTTAAATTATTAGAGATATTTGTATGTGTTTATGAGTAGATAATCTGCAAGTAGAATGCAAATTTATGGCCAACCACCATCTGGAAGTTACAGAGTAATTTTAGTGAAAATACAGTTGTTGTTCTTGAAATCAGAACATACAAAGGAAGTACTTCCAAAATTGGTTGAAATGATATACATTTCTTCAGTCATCAAGCACCTCTCAAAGAAAGATTTATAAATAAGCAGTTATATATAGTTTAACTACTAACATTAAAATAATGACATTAGTATTTTAGTCTAAATATATATTAATTTTTTGTATATTTGCAACATTGCAGAGGATTTAGAATATTAATCATCTCAGTAAGTCTAACTTAAAATACATAATTGAATTATTACTGTATTCATTTTAGATATGTTTAATTAAACACTACTTTGAGAACTAGAACAGCTAGTTTCTTAATATTTTTATTGAGTATATAGAATATATATATTTTTTCTTACATTGCTGTATAACACAAAGTTCTCCCACCACCATTATCATGATTTCTTGTGTTCATCCCTCCCCTAATTTTGCCCTCCTTCAATCTCCTTCCTGTGTTGTTCTATCTCTAATTCTTAAGCATATAGGTGAAAATTCACATTCAAGTCACTTCATTTCTCACAGGGTTGCTCCTGAACAATCCAAGGAGTACAACGATCTCAAAAGAAAATGACCAAGAAATATCATAAAGAGAAACACAGGCATCTACCATCTTAATCAGAGATGTAAGACTGGACAGAGAATTTGAATAAGTGTGAGTATATATGCCTAAATAAATAAGAGACTACACTAGTAATATAATGCTCTACCACCATCATATTTAGTGGCTGCTGAGGGCATGTTCCCACGTATACTCTGGGCCACACCTGCATGGGAGTAGGGCTCTAGGAGTTTTTCCAAGGCCAAGTAGTATTCCTGTGCTGGGGGGGGCAGAGGGCAGGCATCAGAGAAAGGTAGGTTGCTCAGGAGGGCCTGGGTTCTGCAGAGAGTGTAGCTCCCCAGCCCAAGGGCCCAGATGGTATCCCCAAGATGCCTGCAAATTTGGGAAACTTCTAATTTGGGTCTGCTGGAAAACTAAACTTCATGTAAATGCCAGCTCTAGGTTTAAAGTGACAAAAGTCACAACCTTGGAAGTATTTTTGAGACTTTTGGACTGAATAGTAACTGGGGTAAGATAACTGGCCATTTGTAACCTCCATGACTTTTGGTTTCATTTGTTAGTAAATCTTGTAATTGTTGCTAAATTGTGCTGGATTGTCTTGCAGTTGTATGTGTATGGGGCAGGGGTGGGAGAACACAGAGAGTGATGGTTTAGCTATCCGCTTAACTCTCCAGTTTAGTTTTGGTCCCACTTTAGTTCCAGTTTCAGTAACATGAGGTGAAAACTTTAAAAGTATTTTTAAAATAAATGGGAAATTCTGGCATCAAAAAATATAATAGTAGAAATAAAGATCACAACAGGTGACATAAAACAATAAGAAAGAGTACTGAGAAGAGAATTGTTCATCTGGAATAGCAGAGTAAAGATGCTCCCAGAAGAAGCAAAGGGTGAAAATTTAGAAAACATTAAAAGGAATAGGGAGAGATTAGGATAGAAATGAAACATGGAAGTTTCACAAACCTGCCCAAACAAATTCTTAGAAGCTCAAACTTAAAAGAATGAAGTGAGCTGCCACCACTATCAGTGAGGAAGTAAAGCTGTGTGTGAGGAAGTAAAGCAGTGTTATTTGTTGGAAAATTTTGGGCACTGCCATCACCTATGTCTGAGGAACACAGGGATTGATAATAGTGTGGCGCCAGGTAAGGGTACTTCCATCTTTACCTTGATGATATTTCACCTTGATGTGAGCATCTAAGCAGATTTCGTGAATATACTAATCTCTAGGGCCCTGGGGCGATGGTTCCATGGCCCAGGTGGGGAAGGAGAGAAGGACCACCAGGGGAAAATGTGATTGCAATTTGGGGCTGCTGGTTTTATGAGGGGAGGAGGAGCAAGGAAAAGGATAAAAAGGAAAAAGGAGCAGAGACTGAAGATAAGACTGTTGGGAAGAAGAGATGAGCTAAGAGTGGCATCAGGGGCAGAAGTTTTGGCTTCAGGAGAAGGACCCAGGAGCTGAGTCCTTTGGGGTTCCCTGGTACTTGGGTCTCCGGAGGGGAGAGCTGTGTGAAGGCGGAGGAGAGGTGACTCTGATGAAGCGCTGAGCCATTGTGCAAACCAGATAGACCTGCCTCATGTTGGTGGAGTTCACCCAATGTGAACTGGAGTGATAGAGGATCAAAGGTGGTTTCAGACTGATGTACACTAAGATTGAGGTAAACCCCATGCAGCTCCTTGAGGAATGGAAGTGGAGTTCTATTCCATTTGGGACACTTGTGAAGGTGTGGACTATTAGACTCTTTCAGTTTGTTTTTCCCGTATCTGTAAATAAACCTTTATGTTTACCCTTATTACTAAAGTTTGATCTGCTGCTTGCACACAGGTGGAAGAACACTTCTTAAAAAAAAATTAAAAAGCAGGTAGTCCCTTACTCCTGATATCAGATTGAGAAAAATGCAGAGTGATAGAAAAAAGTTAGGCATTTACTAAGGGAGGAAGAGTACAGTACAGCTCCTTTGGGGGAGACAGTCCCAAGTAAGATGTCTGTGAAGTGGTTTCTTAGACTACTTTATATACAATTCTAGATGAGCTGGCTTCCTGCTGGTCAGGGGGTGCTGAAATCTGTTGTTTCATTTCCAGTTGTTTTTTTTTTTTTATTCTCCTTATTGCCTTTTATTTTTTTTGTCAACAGATGTTTTCTTCTGACATCAAATTTGGTTGGGGATCTCCAGGCACCAGAAATCTATGAAGTGTTTAACTTACTCTCTGTGTCAAATCTACTAGGTGTTTCTCAATCTGTCAGTCTCACAACTAGAAATGTCAATATCTAGATAATAACAATACTATAAAGAAGCAAGGTGGGGGTATTCCAGGCACCCCAAACTTGCATGCTCTAAATGTGCCATCTGTCACATCAAGACAAAACTTGCTCTAGTGCATAAGATCGCCAAAGGAAAGGAAAAAATAGTGGTGATTAAAGGGAAGGGAAAACATATAGTTTCCAAATCAAGCATGCAAAGTTACTGATCCTCTTGTGGGTAAGTGCCTAGTGACCCAAAGCAGGACCACTGAGGATCAAAAGGTAGGCACAAGTCTAAGTTACCTTCTGATGGGAACCCATACGAAAGGGGCAGAAGAAACCAGGCAAGTCTGGAACAAAAGGAACAAAATCAAAACACAATTCAAGGTAAAGATGTGCCAGCTTCCCCACAAGTCTCTCACTTACATCTCTGTCTCTTTAAAGAGTCTTCTTCCACATCTCCCAAGTCCCTGGTACAAGTCCAAGATCAAAAAGCAAGCATGGCTTCATGTGCCTCCTCCAAGTCCTTGTCTTGATCTCCTTCCTTCTCTCTGTCTTCTCTAGTTTCTCCTCCCTGCTCAACTCCACTTCCTTCCCTGAGTGGGCCAGGGGATGTGGAACCTCCACTTTTCCCAAGGAGTACCTGCTACAAAAATAAGAGGGAAACCAAAGATTCTCGAGGCTAGACATTGAGACAAATTTCTGAGAATCAAAGCAAATAAAAGATCTTGATTGACTCATAATTATATGAAACTCAAACTGTGCCAAAGAGGAGACATAAAACACCACACATACATATTACAGTACATTTGAACTGCTTTCAAACAAAAAGAGCAGTTCAGCTACCACTGGGCAGGAAACGGACTGACATCATATTTTCAATGGCAATACTGAATAATACTATAAACCAACATCTGTATATAATACATTACGTTCACCTCTAAAAGTTTGAATTAGCCCCTTCATCATACCTACACCTATTACCCAATTTATCCACCTTCCTTCCCACTTTCCTTCTGGTAACTACTAGTTAAATTGAACTAATGATATTCAATTCCATTAGTGGAAATGTTTTTCATGTTGCTACATTTAGTATTTGATGGATGCTGAGTAAAATATTTGGGAAGGATGTACCACAAGGCCAGAAGCTTAAGGTAGGGTTTGAAAAGATTAACTAACATAGTTGTTAAACAAGTTCTATAGGAAAGAAAAAAGTTCCAGAGGCACAGACTGAGATGGGAATGTGGAGACTGGAGCCATAATAGAAATTGATTGTTCCTTTCAAATCTATGTAGTCAAATCAAATATGGTGGGGGAAGGAGGGGTAATCCTAGAAATTATTAACTTAACAATGGTTAATCATCCCACCAATAAATGAACACCCCCTCCCTCCAAAGAGAAGATGCCTCTCTGTGCATTTGAGACTAAGGGACCAGGGATGGGAAGAGCCAAATATGAAGCAATGATCTTAGACAAATCAGCATCTACAAAAACAGAGGTGGTTTTGTGGAGTTTGTCACCATACAGGGCAAGATCCAGGTATAGGGCAAGTAGGGGAAAAAAAGGAACCACCAACAAAATTTCCTGACCACCTGATACCTAGCCAACTGCCTGGCACACTGGGCACCAGGAAATTGCACAGCATATAGTCACGGGCAAGACAGAGCTAGGACAGACTTCCTCCTGGAGCCCCTCCTGCTGTTAGGTGTTTCTTTTCTTCAGTAAATCTAAACTTTGCTTCCTGATGTGGTGGCTGTTTGTTCCTCAAATGTCATACACACCCTGACCTACCTACGCAGGCTTTTCTAACATGCTGGCAAGATGCAGCAGCTGACTTTCCTTCCTTTGACTTTCCCTCCTCCCCCATCTCCTCTCCCTCCCCCATCTTCTCCTCCCTGGAAAAAAAACGGCAGGGACAGCTCTCCTCCCAAAACCCGCCACCTGAGATGGGAGGACACCAGCCTCATTTCTATCTTACCTGTCCCTCATGGGGGGTTGGGGGGGGCAGTGCCTTCTGCCCACCAGTGTCAGTGAGGGCACCCTTGTCACTCCTCCCCCTGTGATAATAAACCTGCTCTTTTAAATATAACTGAAGGTCTTTGCATCTTTGATTTTGGAAGACCAGAGTTTGGGCCACCACCAAATACCAATAAAGCAGAGACAGGAATTGAATCTTTAAGGTACACTTTAATCAGATAGCCAACAACCTTGAAAGACAGGGGATTCATACCTGAAAAAAATCACATTAATGCTTCACTTCCAGCTGGTTTTTTATAGTGAGCTGAACAAAGACAGGTCAGCAGTAGGCCAGCTTAGAAGTGTCAACAGCCTGTGATGTCCAGCCCTGGAGCTCCTTATCTGCCTTCTGGACACCTGACCTCATGCTCCCAGGGGGCGGAAGCTGGTACCAGCTCCCCTGCACTCCTCCAGATATTTCCTTGGGCTAGAAAATTTACTCAGAGCATATAGACCACAAACGATGTGTGTGTGTGCAGATTTACTCTGCATAGTATCTTACCTGATTACCTCCCCCTCCTGAGCCCCTATCATCTTGGGGAAAACTATAATGTGCCACCAAAAGGGGAGCCATAATGAGACATTTTTCAGAGGGCCCCACTCTCTGAACCCAACACTACTCCAAACCAACACCAATATTTATTAAACTTATTCAGTTGTGAATTTTTTTTAATTTACAAAAATAGAAGAAACACCTTCACCTGTCCAAGTGCAAAGAATGATTACAGAGACAGAAGAAAAGCGTAAAGGTAGACTCTTTATTCAGCATACTTGCCAGCAAAAAGTAGATTGTCAAGAACACCAAAAACAGTTTCATTTTAGTTTTTATATCCTACAGAAGAAGTCCCTCCCCTTTTCCTCATCAATGGAGTACTAAGGGCTTTTACAATCTTTCCTGGATGTCGCCTAAAATCCTTTCCACAATGGTTTTACATGTTAAAGCCTTTTTGTTTCTTCCTTTCTGGGGCCATTCAGCCATCTGGTGTATTTGATATTACCTCAGTGAACCTTGGCTTGGTTTTGACATTTTGTTTCACTCAGAGATTTTCAGATATACAATGGAATCCTGCATCCCTTGAACTGCCACATTATACCTGAAGAGAAAAAACTGACCAAGCAGCAGTTCTTTCAATAAGGTAACTAAAATTTGCTACTTTGGGTTACAGTTCTATACATTTTAATGAATGCCAAGAGTCCTATACCCAACTCTATAATCAAAACATAAAATAATGAGGTTGGGGGGAAACATGAGACAGTTTTCTTGCCTCCAAAGTGTCCCTTTTACTTCTTTTTAGCCAAACCCTTCATCCTACACACACCCCCAACCCATGATCTATGATTTCTTTAGAGTGTTAGCCCCACACCTTCCAGGTTGCTGGCTGTATGATAAAAGTACACCTTAAAGATTCAATTCCTGTATCCATTTAATTGGCCTTTGGTGATGCAGGGCAGGGGGCATGGGCTCTGTTCCAGATGACTCCAGCACTTCCCGTTGTTCTCATCTATCAAATTTAATCATTGCACTTGTGTTCTGGTTCCTGGGTTTGGCCAGTCTGGTCTCTGGTTTAAGGATCCTTGCTATTCTACTTTAATTTTAGCTTTCAGGTTTGGCCAGTATGGCCTCTAGTTTAAGACACCTTGTCTTGATCTGATCTGTCTCAGAGTTCTGTCTGGTTATTTTGGTCTTATTTGGTTTGTTTTAGGGTTCTGCTTTAGGTAGGTGATATAGCCTCCATTCCTGGTATTGACCAGGATGTATTCTTGGGATGTATTCTTACAAACTGGTCTAGTTATGTTTATGACCCTATAAACAAATTGATACAGTACTGTGATACTCTTCGAACTACATATGTACTGGGGTCTGAAAAAAATGGCCTCTTAATGGCATTCTAAACTCTTTCATTGTTTCTCAATTAAATTAATATTGTAAAAAAATAAATAAATAAAAAATGAATTTATATTGTAAAAGTTCAAAAGAAGTTTGCAGACTCTTTAGGTAAATAAACAACAACAAAAACCATGCCCTGTGCCCAGGGAGGATAAAGCAGCTGTTTGGAATTGTGATTTAGGAAGGTTCATACTTTTGTCTGTTCTAAAACCTCTTTGTAATTGGTTTTTCCTCCTGGCTCTCACATTCTGCACTACTGGAGCAGTTGCATTTGGATTCACAGCTCTTATCTCAAAGCTTTTCTACTTTTAATTGCCTTGGGTTTGGGGTCTTGTTAATCTCTTAAAATTTACTGTTTTTGTGCTACCTCTCTTAACTGTTACTGCCCGTATCTTCAAAAAAGTTTTAGTTAGTCCTTCTGGGATTTACTGTCCTTGTCTCCCAAAGTCCACTATCTGTGCTGAACTATGTGCCCTAGGATTCAGTAACTTATGCTCAGATTGCTATGACTCTGCACATCAAAATTCAGTTGAAAAAGAGATAAATTAATGCTATAAAAAATGAGTTTATGAGTTTAGAGGAGGTCGGTGCTGCCAGGTACAAGGCTGCAGCCATAAGCCCCAGCACTGCCAAATTGATGGAGGGTACCCCCTGGGTACCTCCATTAATGTTGCTGATACATACATTGATAAAGCTAGAGAGAAAATGGAGTTACTTCCCTGTAGCTATAGAATTGTAAATTTCATAAGTTGATGGCCTGGTTTGGTAATTTCCATTAGCATAGCTGATATATATATTGATAAAGGAGGTAATTCTCTGTTACTTTAGAATTGTAAATTTCAAAGAGGACATGCTAAGATGTGGTGATGGCCTTAATTAGAATTTTCCTTTCAGAAAGATAGAAAGGGGGAGGAGGGAGGAAAAGCAAAGTTATTTGTGATGTGAGCTGATTGACAGGACTCCTGTCTTGGCAGGAAATATGATATAAATCGAGTTCTAGAATAAGGAGAGGGATGAGCCATCTTGGGGTCAGCATTCTGGGGAAGAAGGAGAATATGAGTCAGGCTGCATGGCCAGGTGGCCTGAGACCCAGGGCCTTGAGCCCAGACTGTTGAACTCAGGGCCTCAGCATGCATGAACTGAGTGTGCATGCTGAAGAAGTCTAAGGAGTTTGGCGGTTTGTCCTCAGTTGATTCAGGTGCTTTTGGAGTGGCCGTGAATGAGGCCTCAGTGAATGGACTTTATTGATTTCTAAATCTTGGAGTTTGTCTACTGCCTAAAGTTGAGAGAATGTCAAAGGAGAAGAAGACAACATCACACCTTCAACTACACACTTGTAAAAGTTACAACACACCAAAGGAGTGATATTGGGTGAGAGAGAGACTTTTAATTATAACCAATAACTCAAAAATCTTATTCTTCTAGCTTCTCCCTAAGAAGCAGGATCCAAAGAGTCACCTTAGCTGGGCATGGTGGCACATGCCTGTAAGCAACAGCTTATGGAGTCATGGCTGAGTCTGGGGATCAAGGTTCGCATCCTGCCCAGGGCAACATAGCAAGACCTAGTCCTAAAAAACGTAGCTGGGCATGGTGGCGTGTGCCTGTAATCCCAGCTCCCTGAGAGGCTGAGGCTGGGGACTGCTTGAGTCTGTGTTACCCTGGGCAACATGAGCCTGCAATTCCATAGGCAAAAATAGTGAGACCTAGACTAAAAAAAAAAAATCAAAAGTCACCTTGCATTTTCAGTGACTTCTTACTATTGTTATTGTTATGCAAATGCTAGCCACTAGCTTCTCCCAGTTCCCAGGCCAACTGCAGAGAAAAAGTTAGAACTGCATTTTTTTTTGAGACTAGCTCTCCCTATGTTGCTGGGGTAGTCCCAATCCGGGATCAGATCTGAGTAGCCCAGATCCCGGGTCAGATCTGGGATCCCACAAACTCAGATGATCCCCAGCCTCAGCCTCCCAGGTAGTAGGGATTACAGGCGTGCCTCACCACACCCAGCTATTCTTTTTGAGACTATGTCTCACTATGTTGCCTGGGGCGTATCTCTAACCCTAGGACTCAAGCAATTCCTAGTCTCTGCCTCCCTTCTTAGGCTGGGATTAAAGGCATGCACCACCACGCCCAGCCCAGAATTGCATTTTAAACTCATAGCCACTTGACTTCAAATGTAACTTTTAAAACTCCTGCAGTTTAAAAACATTCAAACTTGTGGGTTCTTGTCATCTGTAGCCCCTTTACCATTATTTTCAAAGCCAGAACAGATTCTTGAAATAAAAAGAACTATTTATTTTTTAAATGTTTACTTAATTACTAAACAGAAAAGAAACACATTTTTAAGAAACTGATCATTTCAACATAGTCCAAAACTTCAGTCTCTTAGTCCTGATCATCTCACCAACATCCAATCAATCAGAGTTCATCAGAGCATTCTCCAAACAAGCACCCTTCCTTCTCCTTGGCATGTTCCATCCAAGCAGGTAGACAAAGATGCTACTATCCCCTCCTTGCTGTGTCCTCTTCACTTCAGGTGGTAGAAAGAAACTTGGAAGAACAGGAATCAATAACAGATTCATCAAGGCCTCCACATGGCCTCTCCACAGGTTTGGGCTTATGACCAGGCTGCCAGCCTCAGCCGCAGGGCCTGGACTTACATTGTCCTTATCCCCAGAATGCTAACTTCAAAATCGGTTGCTCCCAAAAATGGCTGATCCCCTTTCTTTGTTCCAGCTCTACTTATATCCCCCTTTTCCCCACCACCACCACTCTTCCAGAAACCAGCTTGTAAGTTATCTCACATTACAGAGGAGAAACCTATTTCCCTTCTTTCTCCCCCCTTGTATCTTTTTGAAAAGAAATTCTAATTAAATTCATTCTCACATCTAGCATGTCATTCTTAAAATTTGCAATCCTAAAGCAACAAGAGACAATGGCACCCAGAGAGTAGGCTTCTATCAGAAGAATGTCCTGCATCTGGAAAATGTACTGTTGAACTCTGTTGAACTCACATGTGGTGAGATGATCAGACAGACTAAAGGATAGAGAGTTTGGAGATGGTGGGGTAACTGGGGATTTTTTTTTTATGTTTTTCTCATAGTACATATTTAGGTAATCACTGTTTAATAATAGTTTTTTCACTTTATGAGAGTTTGGTTTTGACTTTAAAATATCTGGAATTTTAGTAAAGTAGCTATGGATGATGAAGGTTCCAAAGAAGAATAAATTGCAGGTTCTAAGGTTTTTTTGTTTGTTTGTTTTCTGCAGCCTGGAAGAGGCAAGCAGCAAGGAAGACAGGTGAGTGCAAGTATTTGAATAACAAAGATAATTGGTCTGTGAAAGCTCAAGTGTCTCTAAAGGCATTTGCCCAGCAGCTTCCAAGGTTAAGGCCTGAGTCTGGTTTTGGAAAAGCAGGCAAAGGATTTTTAAAGGTAAAAGAAAGTCTGTCTCGTTCTCTCTCTCTCCTGATATCAAAGTGAGAGACCTGCTTCCCTTTATTCAGGGTGGGACACAGTGGCAAGAAGATTAAAAATAAAAAGGGGTTTGAAATTGTGTCTCCATCTTAATATAACAAAGTACTCATTTTCCTGGGAGTGCTACCCAACCACAGTAGGACAATACCCCCTGAGAAGACTTGCCCTTGATGTACAAATCACTTTCACAGAATCTAAAAAAAAAAAAAACACAGTAAACAAAAGTCATGAGGAAAAGACAAAACAAGCTAAGCACCAAACTGAAGCACACAACTATGGGCAGGAGGGAAAGGGAGGGGATGGGAAGGGAGGGTGGGGGGGTAAATCCCTGGGATTGCAATGATGTGAAATTTATAGATAAATAAATTAAAAATAAATAAATAAAATCCTGGATTAATAGTTTCAACCTGAAAAAAAAAAACACACACACACACAAAAAAAAACTTTATTGTCCAGTTGAGCCAGGAAGCACACCATACTGGGATCAGGAATTGCCTATTGGTCTATTGAAGGTGAGGTTAGCTCTCCAATCCAGGCTCAGTTTAAGCCCTTATAAAATAATATATGGGTAACCATTCCAAACCATACTCAGACTAGGTTGTTAAATGTCAAACTGCAACCATTTTGTTAGTTGGCTACCAAGCAGCCATTTTGTTAAAAGCTAGGCACTTATCTGGGAAGGGGGATGCGAGCCAACCTTGTATGGACATAAGGGCCATGTCAGCCCAAAACCAACAATATACAGCATCATCGGCTACCAGTCAGCAACAACCCCTTATATGACAAGACCAGAAGCCAGCCAATCCAGATGAGACTCGTGCCCCCAACCCCCAAGCCCCTCACTATGGGATAAAAGGGAACTGCATGGGGGGGCTTGGGATCCTCACTTGCCCTGGCATAGCCACTGCATCAGTGACCCAGGCCAGTGCTGGACCCTAGCTTAAGCTAGCAATAAACACCTCTTGCCATTGTATCACCCATGTGCTGTTGTTGCTGAAATCCCAGACTTATGCTTTAACATTTGGGGCCTTGTCCGGGATCCCCAGATTGGCAAACACTGGGTGGAAGACTGCTAGGAGATCCCCTGGATCTCCTACAGAGTCTCCTGTCCAGTCACCGAGTCCTAGTGCCTATATGTGTGGACAGGAGCAGGACCACCATGATGCTCAGGAATAAGCTTACATTGCTGGAGCAGGGGAAAACACCTTGGTACTCCTGGCTCCACTCTGAGCAGTGGGAACTGTCAGAGGAAATGGAGAACAGTCTTTACAATATTGGCCCTTCTCTACTTCAGATCTTTATAACTGGAAACATCAGAATCTGTCATTTTCTGAAAATCTGTGTGGGTTAATTAACCTGTTTGAATCTATCCTTTTCATCTACCAGCCTACTTGGGACAATTGTCTGCAACTCAAGCAGTTTCATGCAGTTTCTCTTTACCACCAAAGAAAGAACAGATCTGGGGGGAGGCTAGGAAATTAGTCCCGGGACAAGACGGGTGCCCAACACAGATTCTGATTCTCATAGACCTGCGGTTTCCTCCTTAGAGGCCTACTTGGGACCACAACACCCTTGAAGAAGAACAGAATCACAGCCTGGATCCATCATTCCCACCTACAGGCCCTAACCAGCAGAGAGGTTGAGACCCTACAGCTTGAACAGTGGGTGGCCAGAAAGATGGACCCAGAAAATCCTCTGCGTATCTAGCTGTACGACAACCTAAGGCATGACACAGCTCAGTTTCACCTGGACCAGGCCCAGCATGCTTCTGCTCCAATTCCTGCTGATTCACCAGCTGCCTCAGATGTGCAGAAATGAACATCAACAATTGGTCCAGGTGCGGTGGACAGTATACAATGAACAATCCAAAGAGGTCATCTCAAAAAGCAAAACTCATCCACTGTGGACATGGTGGCCAGACCTGACCTTTGCTCTTTACCAGTTGGTCCAGGATACAGGTGACCTATGCATTCAGCATCATTCAGGATTCTTTGCATGCCTGGGGCATTGTAAGTACTCTTGGCGGGGGGATGCGTCCTCTTACTTTTGCACATCCTGGGCATGTGTTTCTTTTTTTTTTCTTTTTCTTTTTTTTTTTTTTTTTTTGAGACTAGGTCTCACTATTTTTGCCCATGGAACTGCAGGCTCACGTTGCCCAGGGTACCACGGACTCAAGCAATCCCCAGCCTCAGCTTCCCAGGTAACTGGGAATACAGGCGCATGCCACTATGCCCAGGTATTTTTTTAGAACTAGGTCTTGCTACGGGTCCCAGGCAGGACTTGAACTGCGATCCCTAGCCCCGGCCGTTCACAGGCTGAAGCTTACAGGCATGAGCCACCATGCCCGGCCCCTGGGCATGTGTTTCTACCAACGATGGGGCTTGGAGGTGGACAAGCCCAGTCACTAATGACTTCATTTCTCTTAACTTTACCTACCCAGCACCACAAGAGTACAAGCAATATGAGGTTGAGTGCGGTCAGGTAACACTCACATTCACCCAGCTTGTCAAAACAGAAAATAGCCGGTGCCTCATGGGACTACTTTGGGATCTTCAGATATACACTGATTATTACCTAGGGGCTACCTTCCATGTCAAGGTCTTCCATTCACCCCCTTACTATATCCCCCAGAGGTGTTGAACCTAATCCTGTTCTTTCTGGTGAGGGACGCAAAAAAATGAAAACCCCAACCACCCTAGCTCTATCAGTATAGGGGCCAGTCCAACTACCCTGTCTACCTCCAGACCCCAGAGCACGGACCCATTATGGACCCTAGAGGAAGGCACATACCAGGCCCTCAACCAGACAATGCCTAACCTTACTGAGGTATGCTGATTGTGCCTTGCTGCAGCTCCCCCTTATTATGAGGGATGGGCCACAAGCAATAATTCAGTAGTTGGGAAATCCCAAAAGCAGTGCAGCTAGAAGACTGCGGTTCGTCAGGGACTCACCTTACAAGAAGTTCTCGGTACAGGCACATGTTTAACGGGGTCTAGCTTGGCACCTGATACTCATTTTAATTCCACCATTCAGGCCAACAACTCCTTATATTACACACCCCCAGGATGGAGCATGGTGTGTCTGCAAACAGACTGGCATCACTTCCTGTGTCTCTGGGGCACTGCTAGTCAAAAACAACTAATGGTGCCTTCTAGTCACGATGTACCCTCGGCTCACCTACCACACAGACCAGGATATTATAAACCACTTCAGCCTTCCCTGGACTCGCCGGGCAGTTGGAGCAGTGCAAATGATGGCTTCCATCCGGGGGTTAACATGTGCCAGACAAGGCAGAGCCTCCCTTGCCCAGCAGGATCATCAAATAGCAGGCTTACGGGTAGCCATAGATGAAGACATTAGCAGAATAGAATAGTTCATCTCTAGCCTAGAAAAGTCCTTATCCTCACTCTCAGAAGTGGTACTCCAGAACCGCCGAGGGCTAAACCTGCTATTCCTCCCACAAGGAGGACTATGTTCTGCTTTGGGAGAAGAGTGCTGTTTCTACGCCAACCACATTGGGGTGGTGTGGGATTCCATGGCCAAAGAAGAGAGGGACTGGCCAAAAAAAATGAAAAAGGGAAAATCAGAACTGGTTTGAGTCCTGGTTCAACTCCTTTCCATAGTTCACCACCTTCTTCTCTGCTGTGGCAGGAACCCTAGTTTTGCTCATGCTAATGTTTACTTTTGGCCCCTGTATTCTCAATCACTTGCTTGTCTTTATTCATGAATGATTATTGATTGTCCAGGCCCTGGTTTTGCAGCAACAGTATTTACATGCTCCCTCAGATGATGACTTACAAAACAAGATTGGTTTTCTCATTGCCCAAAGAAAAGGGGGTATGTTAAAGGTCAAAAGACAACCATTTTGTTAGTTGGCTATCAAGCAGCCATTTTGTTAAAAGTTAGGCATTGATCTAGGGAGGGGGATGCAAGCAAACCTTATATGGACATAAGGGCCATGTCCGCTGCAGACCAAAAACCAACCATTTATGGCCTCATCAGCTACCAGTCAGCAACATCCCCAAGACCAAAAGCCAGCCAACCCAGGTGGGACTCATACCCCAAGCCCCTCGCCAGCCAATCCAGATAGGACTCATGCCCCAAGCCCCTCCCTATGGGATAAAAGGAGACCTTGTAGGGTGGGGAGTAAGGGGAGACAG
>PVHY01014002.1:0-39653 GCA_004024945.1 Uropsilus gracilis
ATTTCTTCTTTGTTCAATTTTGGATGACTGTATTGTTCCAGGAATTTGTCCATCTCTTCCAGGTTGTTGTATTTGTTTGCATATAGATGTTCGTAGTAGTCTCTAATTATCTTTTGGATTTCTTCTGGGTCTGTTGTGATATCTCCGTTTTCGTTTATGATCCTGTTTATTTGAGTTTTCTCTCTTCTTTTCTTTGTAATGTAGAGGAAACAACTGTTACTCAGGTGATAATAATGACAAATCTTGCACTTCAATACCTAACTTATCTCAGACTCTCCTTTACTTAATTTGTTTTAGGTAGTATTTGTATATTTCCAATATTCAAAGGGAGAAAAGTGGTAGTTTTTCTCACTCAGTTCATTTTACATTGATTCAAGTGAAATTTGAGCCTAACTAAATCTATATACATCTCAAAGTAAAAGAGACTTAGAAATATTACTGCAATCATGTTTTAGAATTTGAAAATTCATTTGGACAGATGTATTTTTATTAGTCAATAACATGTATTATTTATGTATTTATACTATATCTTAAGTCCTGAGAAAAATTTAAAATATTTATTGGACTTTAGCTTAAACACTAAGACCTATTTATGATAAGTGATATTTTTGTCAGTAATGGATACTTTCAAAACTTTTAAAGGACAACTTCTGTGCTAACAGGGTTTCTTTTATTAATGGATATATAAATATTTTTAATTATATTTTTATCTATATAAAATATGAATATTTTTAGAAGTCTATTCTCATTTAAGTTTCAAATAAGAAATATTAAAGGAAGTCTATTAAATTTGAGGAAGAAATTGATTTAAAAACTAGATTATTTCTCAGAACTTGTGCCATAATATCCCAGGAAATAAATGAAATGTTTTAGTGTTTATGCTAGCAAAAATGAACTGTGACAAAAAAATATCCATGGAATTATTAGAAATGAGTTTATCTTATTTCTTACAAGGTAAAAAAAGATGTAAAATAAAATATTTCATTAACTTTGCTTTAAAAGTAAATTGCTGGATAGAAGCTTTTTTAAGAATCACATCTTTTGTTTGAGACATTCAAATTTCATACTAGGAATTTTTTCCTGAGTTTTAATGCTTTCTGCACACTCAGGGCGTAATTTCTCTTGACATCTTTTGCATTAAAGGCATTTAGTTATCCTAAAATATTGCTTTACTCTTGAGTGACTACAGATCATCAAGAAAGATAGGCTATTTCATCAAGTCATTTTGAAGGACTAATTATTGTTTTATTATCTGCTAATGCTGAAAGTGATCATATGACACTTAAGCTATCTTGGTTTTGATAAACTTGAAAACATCCAGAAGAATTAGTGGGAATGATAACACTCTTTTATGTTGCTCCAGGGAGTATATTGAACAGGATGACCTGCTGTGCTCTTCAAACCCAGGAGGAATGATTGTTCTTAACAAAATATGAAACTAGAAACTGACTTCTCTTCAATTAGCATTTCCCAATGTCTAGAAACATCTTGAAATATAACATTTAGTAACATTCATATTCTAAAGAGAAAATGATTTATTTCTTGGGAATTAAAGTTGAATTTTATCTTCAGTTGCTAAAAGTAGTTTATCGAGATGAACAAGTCTCATTTTGCACATAGATGTCACTTTTGAGGAAACTTGCATTAATTAGCCTGCTTTGATACAGTGTTTGAGTTTCAGATTAGACTCCCAGACTTTTTTTTTTTTTAATGTGAATGAAGAAAGGAGGAGAGAGAAACATCTTTTTCTTTCTGTTTCCTACCAGTTGGCCCCTTATCTGAAATGTGATTGCTTTACTGCCTCAGATGGTTGAAAATGGCCATGATTCCCAAAAGTTCAAACAGAGAAAAGTACTCATGGGAGAGTTTCATCCTTTTGTTTCAAACTTTTAGGCCTTCAGGAGGCACTAAACAGCCATGTTCTGGGGTATGGAGGCTATGTAAGATTTAGCTCTAATTTGGGCAGTGAGAGTCACTAAGTCACTTTTATTTGCCAATGAGAAAAGGACTTTATAAAAGTTTAGCTGCGTTAGAATTTCTCACTTAGAATGAGTAACCCAAGGGTTGCCGTTTCACATACCAATTTCTGTGGATCTCTGGATTTTCCTGCAGATTGCTTCAAGGTACTTAAAAAAATTACATTTCTTTCCAACGCTTCCATGTATATTAAAGTGACTGATTCTTTTAGATGTTGATGGACCCAAAAGAACTAGTCCCAATAGTTATCCACTTAGATACCATCAGTCATGAAGGAACCAGAATTTTTTTCTTGTGATTTAGTATCAAATCTGGCTACAGTTTAAAGACAGTTTCTGACCTAATTGGTGATCCTGCTTACAATGGCAGTTTTTTGTTAACTTGCCTAGACCATGATGCCCAGATGTTTGGCAAACATTATTCTGAGTGTTTCTGTAAGATGAGATGAAATTAACACTTAAACCTATGAACTTTGCATAAAGCACATTACTCTTCACAATGTGAGTGAGGAGCATCCAATCAATTGAAGGCTCTAAGAGCATAAAGACTGATTTCCTGAGCAAGAAGGAGCAGAGTGCTTGCTTGTGGGCTCAAGTGCAACTGTTCCCTGAGTCCCCAGCCTGCTGGTCTATCATGTCTGGAATATGCTAAGCCTCCCAAATACCCCACCTCATGTACCAATTTCTTAAAATAAATCCATTGCTCTCTCCCTTCTTCCTTCTCTCTATATATAGAAACATAGATATATATACACACATATATGTTTATGTGGAATATATATCACACCTTTATCCTTTGTTGGAAGAACTCTATCCCATTGCTTAACCATTCAGTTAAAATAATGTCTATGAGAAGACCCTAACATTTTGAATAAGTCAATGAATATCAATATATAGCAGGAATTTTGTTTGGAAAAATAGTTTAGTAGTGAAATCTTGAAGGGATAAAGAATGAGTTTTAATTCCTTTGCATCCAAAATAAATTGAAAGGAGGTTAAGGTGCAATCTTCTTAGTGAGTTGTAAAACTTGATGGGTTTAAAGATTAGTTAGGAAAGAAAAGATTTACATTTTAATCTTGGCATAGCTTGTCATTAGTTTTATAACCTTGTATTTCAGTGGGCCTCTAGTGTTTCTGCAGTTCTAAAATAAGGACTGAGGGTTTAGTTGGTCTTTCAAATCCTTTTGATTGTAAATGTCTGTATTCTATAATTCCCTCTGAGGACACTTCCAGCATGTTTATTAGGAATGCATCACTATTCTAGTGGCTTCTTCTAACCAGCAACAACTGCAGTAGTGGCTCAGGGTGTATCAAATCCTGATAAGTGAACGGTTAATAGGCTATAGTCAGTTGCTGAGTACAGACAGGTGTTTCCTTTTCTCAGAAGGCACTGCAGAGAAAAGTTGGAGACAACAGACGTTCACTACTTACAGTTGATAAATGAGCATTAAAGCCCTTTCGCATTTTTCTTTGAGAATGGAAGAAAGAAGGTCATGCCACTAAATTTATCATGAATAAAACTTTTCTCATTTATATTCAACTTTGCCTTTATAGTAATTTGATTATTCACCGACAACTTAGTGCTTTGATAAAGCTGTAGGTCATTTTGCAGCCCAGCATTTAATAGTATTGTCTCAAAAATCTGATTTAATCTTTCAGCTGTGTCACCAGTTTGGGGGTGCAGCACAAATCCCAAATAATAAAACTTTAATGAATATCATTTTATTGTTTTGTCTCTAAACATTTCTTTTATAGAAAGTTTTGTGATTTTTCTCTGCTCTATTTATTGAATGGAAATACTAATCTGAGCTGTAAAATAAGATTGTTATAATTGTAAGTCTTGTCAAAGAATGAATGAAAATGTGTTTGTCTGGATAAGGCATGAGTTTCAAAGTGCCTGCTTTTATTAAAAATTACATGGAAAAATGAAATATCAGCAAGATCAAAATTAACTGCTGTTTCAGTTAAGATTATTTTTCCTCATGTTGCTTCTTCTTGTTGAAAGATCAGTGCTTGATATCAGAAAACAGACAAAAATAGAACACTTCAAATAAGATTCCCATCCACCCAACAACAGCTGTGTTTAATGTAGTGGTATTTATTCTTTTGTATGGGTTTTTATATATGCCAATAGAGAACCTCCCCCTTATTCATTACCCAACACACAAACCCAAATATACACATAAACCAGATGTCTTCAAGACTGCTGAGCCAGTAACATAAGTGAGGCTATGTTTCTGTCAATATTAAAATTATCCTTCCATGTTCTCCACCCAATCTAATGGAACCCTGATCCTTTCTTGCTCCTTAATATTTTATATGAATTCTTCAAGAGTTCCATGGTCTGACTTAAGCCAGAGGCCTCCTCTGCTTTATCTCTCCCTACTGCAGAGCCAAAACAACCCTCAGCACATTCCCTTGACCTCACTGTTTTCATTTCCCACCGCAACCCCTTGGTGGCTAGGCCAGGAACTGCCTTCCTGGGTGTCAAGTTCACGCCATGAACACACCTGTCCAAATGGATACATTCTGGTACTCTGCTTTGGCTTTTTTTTGCTTTCAAGATATACTCCTTGGTACACTCAGGTGGCTGACTCAGGCATTGGCTTCATATTGTTTTTTCAACCAGCATGGCCTAGGTCAAGTGTTGAGAGAGCAATACCATTCCACAACTTGCTGGTTGTGACTGCTTAAGGTTTTCTCTAGATTCTAGTTGTACCAATCAGGACTCAGAGTTCTTCTGGTTCAAATGATGTTTTAATACTACAAGGAATTGAGTTTTGATTTTTAAAAAATGAATTATTTTTCCTAGAAATCATCTTGAAGCCTATGTATATTGATGAATGTAATTGTGTACTGGGAGAAGGGGTCTACCTGCTGTCATCCATCCAGGGCACCTCAGAAACAGATACTGAAAGCTACCTATATTTCTTTCCCCTGAACGTGAATAGGTGCTGGTCTTAGAGTAACTTTTCTGCAAGGAATTATCTGCTGCATAATGATTAAATGAACAGTCACCAGATTCTGGTAATTTACGTTTAAAACTTTGTCTTGTCATTTTCAGACTGATGACCTTAGAAAATTCACCCAGTACCTTTGTGCTTGAGAGACCTCCCTCAATAAAACAGGTTATAATTGCACTTTCTCATTTGTGCTAATGGGAGTAAATGTATAAAAATTCATTTAACATTGCAAGTGCTCAATTAATGTTAACTATTACTATGTTGGTGACTTTAATAGTTAAAAGATGTTCCAAAAGTAGTTCCTTCCAGAAATGGCATCTTTACTGAAGATAAGAAATTGCTAATGAATTTAAAACATCACTTGTTCATTACAAAAAATATTTTACTCCATTTGAGCTCTACTTTGTGTGATGTAGTTCCTCCATGTATGATTTTAAATTTTATTTTAAAATTCCATACTTTTTTGTTACCTGATCCCTGAAAAAATGTGAAGTCATTTTGTCAATAGCTATGCTTCTGTGATGTTATAAACATTATTATTCTACTTAGAGAACTAGATTTTACCAACCACTTATTTCCATCTTTTCAGTGTTATAAATGACAGTAAAGCATATCCACTGAATCCTTTATTATTTTCTTGGGATAAAGTCAATAAGAGAAATTTTAAAATCTTAAAAATTACACTGCTAAATTGTCTTCCAAAATCATATGCCAGTTTATACTGAAGTCAGTGTTCATATGCCTTCATTAACAGAGCATTAAAAAGTTAAATATTAATAATTTGATAAAAAAGGGATGTTTCATGTTCCTATTATACACATACCTTTGTTATTTTTGATGCTTGAATGTTTTATTATGGTAGGATTTTAAAAATAGATTTTATTTTCTAGAGCAGTTTTATGTTCATGAGAATATTGAGGGGAAGTTACAATTATTTTGTATAGTTTCACTTACAGTTAGCATCCCTACTGGCCTGGTAAATCCTACACTCATTATAATTGAAGAACCTACATTGATTCACATTTATTATCTAGAGTCATAGTTTACAGTAGAATTAATTTTTGGTGTTATAGTTGCCTTTTCTTCTTTTATGATCTATTTATATTCTGACCCATTTTTCTAATATATATATATATATACACCTGTGACAGTTATGTATATAAAGTATACATATAGTACATATGTATATAAATTTTTCTTATATATATATCTATGACAGTTATGTATATAAAGAATACATAACTATAAAAGTATTCTTTATATACATAGCTGTCACAGATTTCCTTAGTGTTATTCAGAAAGGGAATTCAGCTTGGTAATTTTCTATGACTAGTTCAGTCTTTCTCATGGACCCCCTACTCTTGGGTAAGTAAAAAGTTGTGGGAAGGTAGAATTTAAACTTGTCAATGAATGTGTATCAGATAGCTCTAGTGTAAGCAGTCTTTGTATCACCGTCTCAAGTAAATGCACAGATTTCTAAAATACATTTTCCTTTTCCTTGCTTCTTCATCAAGATGCTATTTGTTCATATTTGTGTGTTGGTGGGATAGGTATGTGATTCCTTGTATTGTGGAGATATTTTGACGACAGGGTATGAAGGTGTTCATATAATCCTCTGTGATGTTTATTGTCTATCACAGTATTTGACTCTCTGTTGAAATCTCTCACTGAAGCTGGTTTCACTCAAAGCCTGGTGACCTCTTTGGTTGTCTCAGCTGGAACTTGTCACCCTCCTTTCAGCTTTGGTTTTGTTTTGCTCCTTGTTGGCCTCAAAAACATCTCACACTCAGCAGGAGCCATTCTCTTCCTAACCATTTCAGGTGGCCACTTTAAAATTTTTTTTTAAGAGTTTCAGTTAGGGAGTGGGGCCCAAGACTTTCCTTTTGTGGATTTTTCTTTCTAAAACACCACTTCTCTCTAGGATTTTTGGTTTAGGAGGGAAGAACTAGTATATTTTTATCTGATTCTTTTCTTTCCTCACTTTTCTCATTTCTATAATGTACAGGGGTAGAGAGTTTCTTCTTGTCTTCCTGTCTAGCTGGAGCATCCCTGAATCATATCTTGTCTGGGGACAATAAGCCTAAAGCATGGAAATTTGAGCTGAATCCCCTAGCCTTGGTGTTGAAATGGACAAGCACAGGTTGCAGGACAAAATGCATTGTTTGTATGTTTCCCAGATTTCATGTTTTATTAAGTATATGTACATATGGATTCAGATACTTAAAGTAGAATTTAAGTCTGTCATGTATGTTGCAAATGTTGATGCCACCATTTAATTTTTTCAAAAGAAAATGTAAATATTCCTTGTGATAAAGAAGTTCTACATTCTAACAGATACATGCATTTTGGTTTCTACATTTTGTAAAACTTAAAAAGTTCTTTCCCTCATCAAGAAAAAAAGTTACATTCACATCTGTTTCCTTCAAATGTTTTTGCGATTCTTTCTCTTTATTTAGAGGCATATTGTATAAATTGCATTACGCAATCTCGATATATATTTTCGTGTGTGTGCACACAGATACCAACACACATTTAATCACCAAGTATTGAACTCAACAACTATACTGGATTGCCCACTATTTTTTCCTCACTGATTTCAAGTGAGGTCCTCTTATAATATGACAAACTCTTATTTGCTTGTCTGTCTTTCTAACTTTCTACCTTTGTACTTTTTACCCAATTCCCTTGATATAGCTGCCTGTTTCTCTACCAGTTCACAAGTATATTTTAAAAGGTAGCTTTGTATTTTATTATCTGTTCGGGCTATTTCCCTCACTGTTTTCACCTTTCAGCATTTTCGACTCTTTTCATGAATATCACTGAGGTGATTTCTGCAAGAATTTTACCTTCTCCCAAAAGTGACTCTGATTCCGTCATTCTGTTTATTCATTTTATCCTTCCTTCCCTTATTGCTTATGTTTTCATCAACCTTTATGTGGCCTCTAAATTTAGTTTTTTTGGCATATTTATTAGTCTTTCAGGCTAAAATTCATACAAATACTGTTTTATTAGTCAATAGATTCTGTTTCTTCTATAAGTATATATTCATGAATGTACACTTTTTGAAATTCATCTTTTCTCTCAAACATCATCTATGGAATAGAGTAAACAATGAAGTTCAATATTGTGTTGGTTTGACTTTGAGGTCCTGGATTTTGCAGTCTCTTCTAGTAAACTCCTGTACCATGAATAGTCAAGGCTGTTACTTTGGCAACTTTGCCGCTCTCAACCTTCATGGCTGCCAAATACACAAGGTAGTAGAACTAAGAGAAACAGTGGAGGGACCAGTGATTGGGTGATATGTTAAAAAGTCATATCTAAGGGTTATAAAATTTATTTTTTTAACTTCTATTTATTTTTATTCTTTAAATAATAACCTCGGTAAATAGTTTTTGGGGTACCTCTCCCCCCCTGGTGCCCCTCTTTGTTGTTTGCTGGTTTATTGAATCCATTGGTCTATTTCTTTCCTGTGGCAGTGTCCTTTCACTGGGTGAGGGACTGTGTTCTTGGGACCAGGTGAGCCTTTCTGGTAGGTTTTCAGTCTTAACCTTGCATTGGGCAGCCAGTCTATATTTATTGTTGTCTTTCCATGCTTTCTCATTGGAGGCTGTCTTCTCCAATCCCATCTCTGTTGTTTTGCTGCTTTGCCTTATGGTTCTGGTGTCAGACTTAGGGGGTCTCACCCTCTGCCATTGTTGGTGAAGAAGTTCCTCTGTGGATACAGGCATTTGTAATTGACCCTGTGGATCATCTCCTTTGCCTCAGTTTGCAGCTTTGCTGTGGGACTTATGCCCTCAGTCTTTGGCCTTCTTTTCCTCTCCCGTGGTGTGGGGAGGGGCGCCTTGCTCTTCTAGAAGGCGTCTCTGAAATGAGGTCTTGGGTCTTCCAAACCTGGTGAGTGCGTAGGTGCGCTTCATAACATCATATTTCCATAGTTGTTTCTCTTGCTTCACATGCACTGGTTCTTTTGGTTGTCCATCTGCTGTGTCCAGCTCGGGTTTGTGGGCTGGATTTTTACCTGGTCCCTCACCCTTTCTGTGATGGTGTTTGTGTTATGTATATTCTTCCTCCTCCTGAAGATTGGCTGAGTGAGGGTGAAAATGGAAGGGGCATTACCCTCCCCACCCTTTGCATGCACCGGTACATCCCTATGTGGGGGTGGGGCCTGGATGGCCATGCCTGTGCTGTCCAAGTCCCCCTTCTACGGGGGACTAGGGGCAACATGCCTCAGCCCATCTGGGTTGCAGATGGCTGCCCTGTGCAACAATCATCCTCTGGTCGAGGGAGATAAACTCCCACCCAGTTCCCCCTCCCAGGCTCTCCAGGCTTGGGGGAGGGGTTACCTGAGGCCTCCCCTCCAGGAATGGCAACCTGTAGGGGGTGTGGCCCCTCCCACCCGAACTCAGAATGGAAGGGTCTGAGCCCCAGACAGCATGAGCACAGCTGGGGTGATCTGGGGACCCCTGGAGGAGGGGGGGAAGCTGTCCTGTACCCCACTGCTCCCTCTGCAGGAGAGGATGCAGCCTACCCAAGACCTCCCCTCCAGGCACAGCTAAGGGTCATAAAATTTATAATTCAGCTTTGAACTCACAAGCAAAGTGAAAGTTCCAGCTGCTTGGTACATGCACTCCTCCATTGCTTTTAGATGTCTCTCCTGGCTTAGTTTTGGGAAATAAGCAAATTAGCCCAAGCTGGAAGAGAGAAAAGAAATGATGAGTACCAAGGAATAACTTCACCCAAAGAAAACTAAAATTATCTGTTCCATGTTTAGGAGCTAGTTGCAAGCAAATTATTACAGATTTCACTCACATAAGGGTTCTTGTGATTTTTTTCATTGAAAATATTTTTACACCAATTCTTAGAATGTTGAATTAAAGCAAAATCCAAGGTATGGAAAAACATAATATTTCTTTGTGTAGCTGTGTTCTATGCTTTTAGCACCTTAAGTTATTTTTAATCATGTTCTAAATCTTAACTTGTGGCAATAAATTAGCATAAAAAGAGTTTATTTGATAATATCATAAACTCCTACATTTAGCACAGCTGTTCAGCAAAAGATTTAAGATTTGTTTTCAAAGTTCTCATTAGCTGTGATAAATTCGCAGGATATATAGATAGCATTAAGCTGTTCAAGTACATATTTTCTTTCCTGATCATTTTATAGAGGTTCTAAATACCAACAGCTGACTTGCTTATCATTAGAGAATTTTTCATAGATATCATTGCCACTGAAACCCAGTATTTTAAGGCTGCTAAAAGTGTCAAAGCAGTTACCTGATCATGGGGCACCCTGAGCAGCAAACTGTCCCATCTAGTGAACCTTATCACACCTCTAGCACTCCTGTTTCTGAGGCAGTTTGTGGGATTTGTATAGAACAGAGTAATTTTGGCAACACATCCAATTTGTTATGGGGTATATGTCTTGTGGTCCAAACCTCTAGAAGCCTACTTCATGTAGAGAATGCAGAGAATATATAATTAGGGAATACTTGAGAAGGGAATTAGAAAATGCTAGTATACTTATCATAGATTCTTCAAATCCAAATCCAAGCTTCTTTATGCATGCTGCCTCCTTCATTATATCTAACTTGTTTTCTCAGGATCCTACAAGATTCAAGACAGGTCTAGATCGGATTCGAAATTGCTAGACAGCTGCAGAAACTTAACTTCTCATAACTCATAAACACTTCAAAAAATGAGGTTATTAGAAGTGGGGGTGAGGACTCAAGAATCAAGTATATTGCTTACTATCATGCTTGCTTTGGGGATTATCTTTTAGAAAAGCAAGCATTAACAGTGTAAATTGAAGTAGTCAGAATGGCCATAAGAGAGATTTTACATGTTGAGAGGGAATAAAACTACTGAGAATGTACGTTTTGACTGATTGTGGAGATATTGAATGACAAGTTAAGTTTGAACCATCTGATTTGTAATATAGGGAGAACAGTTGAAGTTAATGATCAAGAACCAACTATGAAAATAGTGTGAAAGATGATTAAACTTCACAAGGACTCATGAGAACAGGCAAAACTGAGGGCAGATAGACAAATCTGGGTGAGCCTTACAAAATCATCCAGGTGAATGTCGTGCGAACCTTAAGAAAGAAGAAAAACACAGGGACCATTATGATGATTAACTATTAGTGCAACTAAGTACATACTAGAACAAAGATGACTGGATTTGAATCTCCCAGGACATTTTGAGAAAAATTTAAGATAACAGAAAAGCTACTGAAAAATGTAGGCTATGCTAAACAGCTTCTGACTTTTGAGGGAAATGGTGCTGTCAGTCAAGTAACCCTGGGAAGTTTTCCAGATAAAGATGCCAGCAAGGTAAAGGAAGAGAAGGAAGAATCAGCATGATGTAATACTTAGGAACTACTAAAAACATGAAGGGAAGCACTAAATTAGGATGTGGATAAGAGTGCAGAGGAAATATGGTAAAACAAAAGTACTTTCCACACTTGTGATAAGGGAGATCCTGATTGACAGTTGGATTAAAGGACTATATGGTTAAAGTCAAGAAAGAAACAAAGAAATTAGTGCGAATATTTCAAACAAGGAATTTAATCCTAGATACTATTTGCACAGATGATGTTAGAACTGAGTTGCCCAACACAAGATGTTGAGTAAACCCACAGATTAACCACAGTAGGGGAGGAACCCCTGGACCTCTAGGGGTGAAGGGACACAGAGGAGGTAGTACTGCTAGTCCAGGAACTATGCAGTGGAAGTTGGAACTATGGAGTGAAGAACTGTCTGCTAGGAAGTTGCAGTCAGGCAGGGGTCTCACTGATTGCTGATATGTTGATAGTGTCATGAGAGGTAGAGGGGAGACATTTCTTCATCTATCTTCATTTTTTCATCATTGCTTCTATTGGTGAAGCTTAACTACATGCTAGAGGACAAGAGAATCTGGGAAATATGGTTTTTGGCAGCACACAGCTGAGGAAGGACAGAGCTGAAGCAGATCTGAGTGGAAAGAGGCACATACAGCTAACTCATGTCTTACAAAATACAAAATATTTTACAGTTTTGAGGGCTGTCTCTCAAGGAACTCTTGGAACATAAATAGAAGTTGGAATATTGATATTTCTTCTTGGAACTGTAATATAAACAAAATTTCAAATGCGACTGAAAGAATTGGCTTTAAGGGTGATCTAAAAGAGGAATCTGTAAGTGTTCAGCTACCAAACTAGCATACAGTGCATTCTTCCCCTTCCATTTCTTGACCTTGTCAATATCACCATGTGCTTCTCTCTAGTAATCACAAAACTGAGCATCTGCACACACACAAAAACATGCAAATCTACCATTTCAAAAAGAACAGATGAAAGTTTTCCACAATAAAAGATTATTTTTAAAACGATAATTACGTTCTTGCTCTTCAGTAATTGCAACTGAACTTTATTTTGTATTCTGCAAGTGATTTATGATCTGATTAGTAGACTAAAAAGGACTCATATTTTCAGATGCTTTGCCGTTTACATTCTGTGGGTCCCTTGGAAAGTTATTTATTCATTCAAGGACTGTGCTAATTTGGAAGTAAAGAACAGAGTCCAGAGACAGTCCGTGGGAAACAAAGATAGGAGCCCCCTGGCACCTCTCCAAAAAAAAGTCAGCATTCCCTGTGTTTGCTCTGATTTCCCTTCTGTTGCACCAAGGGCTAAGTCTAGTATTGGTTGAAGATAATATGAATCAGCATTTGTTAAGTATTTGCTATTCACCAGACAAGATTTTAAATGCTTCACATTTATTACTTCATTTAATCCTCAAACATACCTCTGAGAGTGGTACCCTATTGTATAGGTGGACCCTTTTTTATAGGTGAGGTAAACCAGAGAGTAGAGAGATACCTGCCTGCAGTCATATATGTGCTGTGTTCTGGGACTGCATTTACCTTCCAACTGGTCTGCAGAGTGCAAACTTGGCATGCTGCCCCTCTCTTAGAGCACGTCAGACTGGAGTTTGGCAGTCAGCTGACACACTGCTAGACCATGCACACACACATGAACTAAACTTTGCTTTTTTTACTTTTTCAATTCATAGGTAGTAAGGAAATTGGCAAGATGAAGTCAAGGAGAAAAATTCTGATTTCTTGAATTTTATATGTCTATCTTGATAAAGATGAATGTGTTAGTTAAGTGAGCACATTTTGAATTGATGCAGCATACATACTCTATTGTCACGATTGCTTGTCTGTAGGGTTTGTTGGGAATACATATTAAATAATGTGGCAACCATCCCATGAGGAAAAACAGTGAAAAACCCAAACTCCCACCTTTTAGATTCATGAGGATCTGTGTGAGCGTGTGGTGAACTCCAAGCTTTAGACATTGACTATTGCTTTGGACTTTGAAAGATCCCAAACCATAAATTCTGGTTGCAATTAGAACTGCTGAAAAGAAAAATACCCTCAGTTATTAATATGTAAATCTAGTAATTTGGGAAATTGAATGATGTCAGGTTAGGGTTCTCAATTTATGTGATCTAATTTTGCCCAAAATGACATCACATTTCAACAGTTCTGCATAAATTGCCAGCAAATTGCATAAAGTTTCTTTAGAATTAGCACAAAGGAAAGTATTTAAGGAGAGCAAGGCAAGAGCACACGTGTATCTTCAACATGTTATGCCAAGTACCTGTTCGCTTATTCCCAAAGTAGATAGTGTCATGCGTTTTAACAGAAAAATCCTCTAACAAAGGAAATAATATCTTTAAAAATGAGACAAAATGATTCGTTCAGAAATATTCTTTTCTATCTTTGTCAAAATTAGCATACTTTTTGCTAGTATAAACAGAACAACCAGTTTTCCTTTTCTCTATCACAAGTCCTCCATTGAGAAGGATTGTGTTGCTAGGTGGAAGTGTTTCTTGGATTTCTCAGTGGTCAGTCCTACCGACACAGTTGGAAAATGGTATACATAGCTAATCAGTTTACAATATGGACATGTGATCTGATGGCTATAAGCACTTAAAACAATCTCAAATAACCTGAAATAATCAATTTGCTTTGAAACCGGTCACATAATTCTTTTGCCTCACAAAAGTAATTGATCAGTGTAGCTGGTCAACTACATCAATCAGTTCATATCCTTTTGGAATACAAACAACAGGGAACATGCCATATTCCTTCATCATGCTGAAATCTATGAGTCAGACCCAGATATGTGGAATTTAATTATTTACTTTCACAGTCACGTGAAGAACAGCTTTTTGAAGAAAAACTTAACTTCCTCAAAGTTAAGAATTGCTTTATCAGAGAGTCAGATAAAGACACATTTTAGAATTGACCCTGGAAAGCTGACCATAATTCTGAGACATCCGGGGGATGGAGGCAAGGAGACGACAGGTGGGGGAGAAAATCTCAGTGGATTGTGGTGGAGGATGGTGGGTGCTTTGGTGGTGGGAAAATCAGAGTGACCACAACTGAGGGGAGAAATCTGGTATTGTGTAAAAACAAAGAAGAAAATAATGGCATGCCATTAATAAACAAAACAAAATAAAACAAACCAACAATCAAAACAAAATAAAACAAAACAAAAAAAACCAAAAACCAAATGTTTATATTTTACTTTACCTTAAAAATCTTTTGTGAAAGTGTCATACAGGTAAATGTGATTATTTGTTAACACTCATTACAGTTCTGTCCCTGTGCAAAGAATTGCTTCTTGCTTTTTAAAAACTGAACAAGTTAAAACTCCACGTAGCGTTTGACTTCAACGTTCTGTGATTCAGCAAACGGGTTCATGTGAGTCCGTCCACTTGGGAAATGAATGTTGGTCTTAGAGTTTAAAAAAAAATGTGTTGAATCTTAATAATCCTACTGTTAAGTTGACTGAATAGGAGCAAATAATTTAAATTCTGAGCTTCAATTTCTTTGAAACTTGGGGTTAGCTGTCTCTATCTTAACTTCACTCATTCATTTAGGCAATATTAGTTGAACACCTACTTTATGTTGGTAATTTTGAAATTGGGTCAAAATGGCAGAAGCCTTCACCCAACAAGCCACAGGAAAAACACAGCATTTTTAAAATGCGGCTTCCCCTGCCCAGCTTATCACCAAGTTTGTATCATCCATGCGCACACAGCAGTTGCTAAAGTCACAAAGCAATGTAAATAACAGGGTTTTATTTACAAGGAAAATTAACCAGGAAAACAAAAAGTCCTTAATGCCACAGTGACCAGTTATTTTACCCCAAGTACCATTTAGTCCGAAAGTCCCAAATACATATCCTTCAAACCCAAGGCAGGCATCCTCCAAATCTAGTCCATCTCCAGCATATTCTCTTTGCTTCTTGTCTCTCCCGTGTTCCTAGCTGTGACTTGTCCAAGGCTCTTCAAACTTTTCCAGCAGATGCTGATGCAAACTCAGCTTTCCAAATATTACCACCTTGTTCAGCTCCATGAACTTCCTTTACCAGGCCCACCTTCAGTGTGTCTGGCCACATTTACCTGACCTGTTCTCAGCAGTCCCTGGTCACCCCTGGCCTGCCATTCTGGCATCCAATTCCACACTGGCTACTTCTCTGCCTGTCACTCTCCCACCGTGGCTCCTTGCCACGTCCAGCTCACTCTTCCAAGGAGCTTCCCCCCGACCAGGCCACGTGAGCCTGTTCTCTCAGTCCACCATTCTCATCTCTCTCACCTCTATCTTGTCTTATCTTTTAATCTGCCCTTTCGCACCTCATTTTCTCTCACAGGTCATTTTCTCAGACTGAACCCACGAGGGCATTATGGTGCCCAGTTCTATTTCAACTGCATCACCATCCCTGTATTAATTTACTAGATTTTAGTGACACAAAGAGTTAATAATAAAATAGTCTTCGTAGTCCATAAGCAGAGGGGAGTATTAAAAAAAAAAGTAAGTAGCTCATCATTTAGAGTATCATCTTTGAGATAGGACCAAAATGCCAGAAAATTAAGGACAAAATGAATTTGTTTTTAAGTTTTGGAAAGCTTCAAAAAGGAGGTATATTTATTATAGCCCTGAGAAAACAAGATAAAGAACATGGAAATATGAGATGGTATGGCTTAGAAAATTGTGAAAACAGTGTATAATGTTTAAAATATGGGGGAGAGAGTTTGGGGAAACAGATAGTTCCATAAAAATTGGTCAGTTGTTTTCCACTGGATCCCACGTCACATTCATGCTTATTTACCCTTTCAAAGAAATCCAGGGGGTTATTAAAAATGTTTTTCTTTAAAAGTATCTTCTCCTTTCTCCTATTTTTAACTGTTTTTATACTCAAAGTGCTTCTTTTTAATATAGATACAACCAAACTTCCAAATACAGGGAGAAGGCTTACCAGTCTATTTTCTGAGTCTTCCTTAAAGAGTGTCCTACAGTAGGGAGTTTCATTGGTTCTTTAACATTTTGTTAAAAGTACTGCTGTACGAAAATATACATGTTCATCAATGATTCTGTGATTGAAATGTGATTCTATGGTTCTATGATTGAAATATTCTTCACAATGATTTTACATGAGTGCTTTTCAGACCCATTCTATGATCATACAGTTGGTAAACATTTGCTTGTAGCTGTGTGGCTCAAGAAAGTTTTGGATAGGCTGTGAAATTTTATGTAAAGCATAAACAGAGTGAGTGGGAGCTCTGGTCAGAGAAAAGCTTGAAAAGATGTCACAGAGGCAAGGTAACTCAGGGCAGGGAATGTGAAGGAGAACTGAAGAAATGTAGATAATTGTCATTCATATTTGCAGATGGGCTTCATTAAGTACTTTGGGATAGCCAGAGATTTTATATCCTAGAAATATACAAGAATTGTTCTCTAGGAAGATGAATCATAAATCAAACTGTAGAGAGAAGATAGGGAATAGAAATTGAGCAAGGTATATTTAAAGAATAAACACTGAGTTAGAAAGGGAAGTTTGACTCATGGTCACTATATTGAAAACAGAAAGAAGGGAATGCATTGGCAATAGATTCTGAAAGTGGAGTCAATTACTAAGCAGCTGATTGGTGAGGGGTGTTAAAATGATTTCTGGCTTTGGAACTGATGCTATTTCCATAAATAGAATGTGAGAGGACAGGAGGAGGAGTAAGAGAATGTTTCAGAGATAATATGATGAGTTAATTAGCAACATATGTAATGTAAGTAGTGATAATAGACTACTTATAAAATTAGACATGTGGGTCAGAGGAAACAAAACCTTTGCAGTTGCTTCCCATTTGTGTCTGCTTTTTTTTTTAAACTATAATAGATCAAAATGAAAGGTGAATCATGATTACAAACCTATCCTCCCAAGTTTATTGTGAATTAAGTACAATATTGTTGTAATCTCATCATACAACACTCTCATCAATGTAGCCTCTTTTCACACTAATATGTGTTCACTCACCTTCAGTAGTCTCAATTAGATTCTCAGCAAATAGACTCTTTCTCTCCCCCTTTACTTCTGTATGACAGCTGGGAAAGGTTATTGGTTCTGAACCCAGATAGCTTCTGTGTAAGTCTTTCTAAGCTCCCATAATTAATCTTTTGCAGACTGACAACAATTCTACTGTCTTCATTTCACAGACAAACTCATATGGTTTTGCAACACTTCAGATAACTTATTACTATGTTAAAAAGGAATGGAGATACTCCTTCAGGCTTCTCCAGTTTCCCCCTGTGCTGTCAGGTCAACATTCTCAGCACAACTAAGCAGGGACAGATGGTGCCCATTTCCTCAGTGACAGAATCATCCAGCAATGTCAAAGGCATTTACATCCTTGAGAGAGAGATGCTTTATGACTAAAAGTTTCCCACCATGTGTACTCCAGAACACAGAAATGAAACTCCAATAACAATTCATGTCTAATTATGTTAAACTTTAATTACATGAATCATTTAGAAATAAACTCAGTTACTTTGCTTTATTATCAATCCTCCAAGGACCTTTCTAGAAGGACATTATTGTGCTTGACTTGATGGTATCTACACTAATGATAATGTGAATGAAAAATTGGACACAGTATTCTTAATAAATACTATTTATTTTAAGCCACTGTAACAAAATTAAAAAAGCAAAAATGGGATAAAGGTTCAGTAAATTATCACTAATTTGGGTAGTAACATAAATCTTGAATTTTCTTAATCACTTTTTCCATTCTTTCAAAAGCTGCATTATTGCAGTGATTTTATATTTATGGGTTTTATAGATATGGTCTTAAAATATCTGCTTAAAGAACTTAAACATTCAATAGCAAAGGTATTAAAATTTTCCTAACCCATCCATTTGTTTCTCTGTTTTTAAGGATAGCAAGTATGTGGTTTTTAAACTTATACCTTGAAACTTTCAAATAATCTGATGACTTGATTTTTAGTTCTAATTCTGTTATTACTTATTTGCATAGTCCTTTTCAACTTTCTTATTGTTGCTGAAGCTCAGATTTCTTCTATATAAAGAATAAAGCTATATAAAGTAAGCTAAGTTTTCTTCCATTTTTGAAATGGAAGTTGTCTGTTTTGTGGTATGATTGTTTTATTACTTAGTTCATAAAGAAATGACAAACAATGACATAATGGTAAAATAAAATTTAGTGAGTTAAAACTTTAATTTTCCTTTTTGGGGTATATTGTGTTCAAGTCTGAAATATGAAAGAAAATATGCAAAGTTGAAAATTGCTGCATTTTTATAGTGAAATATCAGACCTGGGGTCACACCTCCACATGTTCTTTGTTATTTCTACCTATAGACATTTCTACTAATAGTGATTGTATCCTTTAAAAGCATCTCCTTTATTAGTTGATCTATAGCTAGTTTAAGAAGACACTCATGCATTGCATGTATTTATTCAGTTACTCTATTTCACATTCATAAATATATTTATAATACTAAGAGTGAAGAGGAACAAAGTAACATCTTTTAATACATTGGGGAATTTAGTTGAAAATAAACTCCTTGTTCTACAGCAGGTTTATGTTCTGCTGTGATAGATAAAGGTTACCACTTAGCTCCATTCTCTCCAAATCCCTCTACCATGAGAAGTGTGCCTTGTGAGCCAACATCTTGAAATGTATTGGCTCATGGTAGCATTATTAAAAGCTGAAAAAGCAAAAATTTAGGACATGTATTTGAGTTATGGCATGAATGTCTTTACTATATACAAACAGGTATCATTGAATTGCAAAAATATTGAAAATAAAATATATTTGAAAAAATCATGTGGCTTATAAATATCTCTAGTTGCTTGATATTTTCCTCTTCTAAGTATAGTTTGTTTATCAAATCTACAATTTTTATGTATAGTTCATGAATTCTGAATTCATGAATTCAGAATTATATAACTATATATAACTGTAGTTATACAGTTGTATAACTACCACCAATATCAAAATACAGAGCAGTTTCATCACACCAGTCATGTTGCCTCATGCTTCTTTGTAAGCTGTTCACCCTTTCCACTCCTGACAACCACTCATCTTTTTTTATCTTCCTATATTTATGCCTTTGCTAGACTATCATATAAGTATGTGGCCTTTTGCTAGCTATATCATTTTACTTAGCACTTAGCTAAGTTGTTCATATATATATATATATATATATATATATATCAATAGACTTTAGAGCACTCTCTCATCACACTTTAGCAATGTTTGTATCCAGAATTTTGTGTGATTGTAGGTTTTTACTTCACTTGTGAAATATCATAGAACTGAACTTCTGGATGATATAGTATAACTAGATCTTTTTCTATATGTATGAGACATAGATCAAGGTTCAGTTGTTTGTAGCACAAGAATAACCAACTCTCTAGCTCTGATTCTCAAAAAGACTGTCTTGTCCCAATTGAGCAGTTTTGTACCTTTGTCTGAAAACAATGGATCATGTAAGCTTCAAAAGTTCAGCACTTAAATCTTTAATATATTTTTGAGTAAATATTTGCATATGATGTAGGGGTCAAACTTCATTTTGGTGGTGGATATATCAGCATCATTTGTTTTTATCATGAAAAGGTGTAGAATTTTGTCAAGTATAATTTTGCATCTATTGAGATAATCAAGTAACTTTTTAGCCTTTTATTCTATGTGGCACATAATATTAATTGGCTTTAGGTATCAAAATAACTTCACATTTGAATAAACTCCATATTATATGTTGTTTTATTTTTTTCTTTGGTTTTTATGTCTCTCTTCATAAGGGGTATTGGCGTGAGGTTGTCTTTATTTGGGTCTTACTCTGTTGTTGTTATCAAGGTCCTAACCTCATCAAATGGGTTGGTAAGTGTTATCTATGCTTTTACCTTTTGGGGAGAATATGAAGACTTGGTATAAATTCTTTAAATGTTTAAATGTATAAATTCTTTAAATGTTTGGTAGAATTGACTGATGAAATCATTTGGATCCAGACTTATTCTCTGTAGTTTTGAAATTACTACATCATTTCCTGTTATAAGTATATTCAGATTTTCTATTTTTTAAGTATATTTTTATAATTTTTATCTTTTAAAGAAAATTATCTTAAATTATCTATAATTAACTTTGTCATGCAATTACCTTTAATTTGTCCCTCATAAAACCTTTTATTTGTTTTAAGGTCAGTAGTCATGTTCTCTCTTTCATTTCTGATATCAATAATTTAAATCTTTTTGTTATTCTGATAAATCTACCTAAATTTTCCCAATTTGATTGCCTTCCAGGGAGCTCAGATTGGGTTTTATTAAATCTCTCCATTGTTTTTCTATTATCTACTCAATAATTTCCACTCTACTTCTTACCATTTCCTTTCTTCTGCTTGCTCTGGATTAAAGTCCTATATAAGTGTCTTAGTATAGAGGATTCATTGTTTATTTTAAATTTTTAATCATTTTTATGTAGTTGTTTGCACTGAAAATTCCCTTCAAGGTTTTCTTTAGTTGTATTCCATAAGTTTTGTATATTATGTCATTTACTTTGTATATGTGTATGTGATTGACCTGGAATTAATCTTCCATCATTGTTACAGAAACATCCCTTGTATCTACTGACTCAGTTTAAGGAACAGCATGAAGCTTTTCTGCTTAAATTATGGAAGTAAATTTTGTGCTCACACTTGAGGGTAATAAAGAGGAGGGAGAAGTGTATACTCGGCAACTGCTGAGCTTGATGCTTTCCCAAATGTTACCTATTTTTTCCTCTTTATGTAGTAATTTTGTGTGTTTAATATGGTCTCTAATTTTAAATATGGGGAAATGAAACACGGGTTAAATAAAAAAAAAACAGAGGTCACAAAGCTACTGAAATAATAGCATGGGTGTAAACAACAATTATTCAGACTCCTTGTGTGATCTTCCTACTGGATATTATTCCAGGCAGAAGGAAGGTACCAGTGATGGTACTGACTTGGAAAATAATGGACAATATTTGGTAATTAGGGACTGTGTAGGTAGAGGTTGTTTCAATGACTGGCATCCCAGATTAGAGGCATACATTATGCCATTTACACACATCTCAAAATATTTTCTAGTTTTTTTGTGATTTATTCTTTAGCCTATTGGTTATTTGGAATTATGTATTTTAATTTGCACATTTGCATATGTATAAATAAGTATTAAGAGAATTGGAAGCATAACAATACAGAATCTATCAATCCATTAAGATGGTATACATCTCCATTCACTTATATCTTCTTGATTTCTTCCATCAGTATTTTGTAGTTCTAATGATTAAATTTTGTATGTCTTGAGTTACATATCAAAATATTTTCCATTTTTGGAGATACTATAAAATATATTTATATAGTTTTAAAATATATTCTTTGAAATTCCTATGTCATGTCATCTGATAAAAGATAAGAGTTTCAGTTATTTGTTTCCATTCTGGGTGATCTTTTTTTACTTTCCTTATTGCACTGGCTAAGAACGCCATTTTTGTTTTTTAGAAATCAGATATTTTATTATATTTTTATAGAAATGACAAATAGTAATTATTAACATAGTATATGCCATGTTTACATTAATTAAGAACTTCTTTCCCTCTCAATGTTTTCATCAGTCTTTTTCTTTCAATTGAGATAATGCTGCTTTCCAGCTTTGTGTATGATCAGGGTTGCAGTCTCACACCTTCTCAGACACATGTCACATCCAGGTATTCATAGTCCCCCATCACTGTCCATTGTGTGGGACACACGAAGAACAAGGTTTGTTCTTTCCTTGTTTTGTTTCTTTGGATTCCTTATGTAATTGAAACCACCTGGTCCTTGCTTTTTTCTTCTGACATGCTTTGTATAGCATCACCTCCTCTAGTTTCAGCTATGTTGTTGCAACTGAAAATATTTCATCTTTTTATAGCGGAATAGTATTCCATTGTGTATGTTGACCACAACATCCTGAATCTATCATCTGTCCTTGGGGACTCAACTTGTTTCCATGTCTCAACTGTTGTATACAGTGATTCAGTGAATTCAGGAATGTGTTTTGTCCTTCTGAGTCAATGTTTTTATCCTGTTCAGGTAGATTCCTAGACCTGGAACTGCTGGGTAGTGGGGCAGATCCATCTTTAATTTTTTGTCAGACATTCATACTGTTCCAGCAGGGGGTTGGTTTGTAGTCCCTTAAGAACTCCATTTTGAATAGACGCTATGAAACTAGAAATCTTTGCTTTTTTATATATCATAGAAAATATTCAATCTCTTGCTTTTAAATACAATTTTGGTTATACATTTTATTTAGATATCTTTTATCAAGTTGGTAAATGTCCTCCTATTCCTAGTTTGCAGAGAAATTTTAGTTCCCCTTAGGGTTTATAGATACAATGCATATCACTGATTGATTTTCATATATTGAACCAGTATTGTACTTCTGAGATAATATGTAATCGTGATCTATTAGTCCTTTAATATTGTTGGGTTGTATTTGTTATTTTTGTAGATTTTTATGTCTATGTGAAAGATATTCATCTACTGTTTTTTTGTAATATCTTTTCCAGTTTGGATACCAGAGTAATTTTAGCTACATAGAATACATATCAGCTGGGGATGGTGGTGCATGCCTGTAAGCGGCAGCCTAGGAAGCCAGGGCCAGGGATCATGGTTTGAGACCCGCCAGGGGCACATAGCAAGACCTAATTCCAAAAAATGTAGCTGGGCATGGTGGCATGTGCCTATAATCCCAGCTACCTGAGAAGCTGAGGCTGGGGATTGCTCGAGTCTGTGGTACCCTGGGAAACGTGAGCCTGTGGTTCCATAGGCAAAAATGGTGAGACCTAGTCTCAAAAAAAAAAAAAATCAATATATATGAAATAATTTGTATAGGATTGGTATAAACTCTTAAATTTTTGATAAACTTATAAGTGAAGCCATCTGAATGTAGAGTTTTATTTGTGGGTGATTTTTTTCTTTATTTTTTTCTATTTTTTTAATTGATTACATACACACATATATGTATATTTTTGCATCCCTGTATACCCCCAAGATTCCCCAACCACCTTGTCACCTGTGAATCATTATCTTCATCTCTTGTGCTCATCCCTCCCCCCATTTCATCTTCCCTTGCTTTTGCTTTAGTTCTGTTATCAGTTTGCTAGTTTTAACTTTTTCTTATCCTTTTAAGTGTGTTTGTTTTCCATATATCCCAAATAGGTGAGACTATCTGGTATTTCTTTTTCTTTTTGGTTTGTTTTCACCAGCATAATTCCTTCTAACACCATCCATGTTGCCATAAATGCAGTTTGTCGTTTTTGATTGCTGAATAATATTCCACTGTGTAAATATACCACAATTTTCTTATCCACTTGTCTGTTTGGGGTATTTGGATTGTTTCTGTATTCTGGCTATTGTAAATAGTTCTGCAATAAACATAGAAGTACAGGTGTCATTTTCAATTAGTGTGTTGGTGTTCTTTGGATAGAATTCCCTGAAATGAAATGCTGGATTTAATGGTAGTTCTTGAATTTTTTGGTTTTCATTACTCAGTTATATGAGTAATGAAATATCCTTTTAGTAACCTAGAGGCTATGAAAAAACACTCTGATTCCTGGTATTAATAATTTATATCTCCTCAAGTGTTTTTGCTTGCCTAACAGGATGGTTAGAGGTTTATTAATTTGATAGATTTTGTTAAAGAATTATCTTTGGGGGATATTTAAAAGCATGTTTGAGGTACTGGGGAGAGAAGAGAATGAACTTGCAAAGAACTCCCATAATTCTGTGTTAGGATATTAATAATATGTGAGGAGAATGTGCTAAAAGAGAAATTTTTGCCACATGTTATCCAGCTAGAATAAATGAATTTAGCTTTCCAATTTAATGTGGAGAAAAATATATATTACCTTATAATTAAAAGGCAATGAAGGATAGATCTATCTTTTAAAATAACAATGACACCACTATCATATGAGCTTTTTGAGAAGATAATTTGGCAATAACAACCTGCAAATAATACAGGAAAGTTTGATTGTGATTGTGTTGTTTTAGAATTTTTTAGAATCAACCATGTTTCTAGTGTGGAGGGAACCATAGCCTCTTGATCATTGTCTAGTCTCTAAAAATATTATCATACAATATACTTGTCATACTATAAGGAACATAACCATAATTTAATATATGGAATTTTGCAGTTTAACTATAACAATAGAACAAGTATTGCAACCAGACTTGTGAAACACATGCAAATTAATTATTTTAAAATGCGGGTGAATAGGCTTCCTTTTCTCTCGGGACAGTATAGAATATGCAGCATTGTCTTCGCTTAGTAGCAAATTAATGGAGATAGCTTTTCTTATTCTTATTCTGAAGGTTAAGAGATACACTATATTGTTGATGTATCTTGGGATGGAGAGTCGCACCCAGAGTCATGTGTAATTTCCATGTATGATAATATAAACTCAAAACAAACTCTTATCACATTGAAATTGAGTAACTCCTTCTCTTCATGTTCCTGAGACTTCAGGCTTGAAGGAGACTGCAAGCTAAGATTGGGGAGTAATACTCTTATTAGAGCAGATTTTCTCTTGTGTAAATCATGGTATTACCATTTGGTCTATCAGACTATGAAACTGATTCAAATAGAGATGTACATTTGTAATTTGAGCCCAGGGAAGGCCATAGAGGAGACTGTCAAATAGAAGAGTAGTTCCACACACAACTTCCTATTTAATCCTCTCAGTGCCATTGTCCTTACTTCTGGTCTAAGTTCTTTCCCTTGATAATCCTGCAGCTTAAAGAGAGGTCAACTATCTTTATTTAGAAGTCTTGGTCATAAATACATACAGTTTCCCCTGGCTCTTTGTCTTGGGATACATATTTTAGGAGTTTTAAAATGATATGATGTCAAACTATCCTGAAACTGCCAGCCCAGAGGGATCATTTGGAAGGATTAGACAGAAAAAGAGGAAGATACTTGAGGAAACTCAGCTGTTTTTGTCCCCAACTACTTGACTCTCTCAACCACTAAATTTTTTGAGTGAAGGAGTCTTGTGGTGTTTATAGTTCCCAGATTTCAAGTCTGCGGAAGAGGCAGAGACACAGAGAAACAGTGACACATGGCCACTGTTTGGCCTTGTCTTGCTTCCTGGTCCACTAAATCCACAAGTCTATGAGTGACTATTTTACAACACTATATTTCTGAGTTAATGCTTATAAAGCAAAAGATGACTAATAAACCTTAAGGCAGTTAAATTGTAGAAAAAAGAGATCATTTACAATAAGACTTTGTTGCATAGGGATAATTAGATTTCTCTTTCTGAAATTTTGACTTGAGATTAAAAAAAGATAGTTATTTGTCAAAGGAGATAAGAGCATTAAATTATATAGAAAAAATTAGTGGCAGGGACTGTGAAATAAAACTTTCTAACAGTTGGCTATTATGTCCAGGGTAGAAAATCAAGTGGTTAGCCCTTTAAAAGACAGAAAAAGTTGAATAAGTATACTAACAAAAGTAATATCTAAAAGTGAGGGTTAAAATCTTGACTGTGAATTTAGGAAGTCACTTAAATTTTCTGTTCTTCAGCTTCCTCTTTTTATGATACAATTTTGTTGCAATTAGTAACAGCAATCATAACTGACATTTTAAAAATATATTTTTACTAAACTATCATTATTTTATGTCCTTGTTCATTTTTCACAATAAAGAATTTGTCCTCTCATGTGTAGTCATCATAGTTCTCCCACTATCAAATCAACCATAATCTGCCACCACTGTCCCTTGTACTCATTGCCTCTCTTTTCCTTCCTCCTCTCCTCCCCATCCTCTCCTGGATATTTAAGATCTATGACCAGGGTTGACTTTAAAGTTTGTCTTTGTCTGATTCTTTATTTGATTTTCTGTACTATTCATCTTTCTCTTTCTTGCTTATTTTACTTAGGATAATCCCTTCCTGTTCCATACATGTTGCCACAAATGGTATGAGCTTGTGTTTATTTATTTATTTTTTTTAATCACTGAGTACTAGTCATTGTGTGTGTGTGTGTGTGTGTGTGTGTGTGTACATCTTCTTGCATATCTCCATATGTTTCTATATTTTGGCTTTGTAAATAGTATTGCTCTAGACATGGGGGTGCACATGTTTGCATCCTTTCAAATTAGTGCTTTTGTGTTCTTTGGGTAGATACCTAGGCATACAATTGCTGGGTCATATGATAGATCCATCTACATTCATTTGAAGAACCTTCACACTTCTTTCCATAGGGACTGAACCAGTCTACATTCCCACTTTCCTCTATGTACAAATAACAGTAAAATGGTAGAACAATGTCTAATACATATTATATGTTCATTGTTACCATAAATATATCCCTTCTATTAGAGGTGTAAAGAGATAATTTATTCACAATTTATTTTTGTATGTGTCTCTGGTCATTGAACTCTGAGCTCCATGGGGTAATAGCTGTGTGTGTGTGTGTGGGGGGGGTTTCCCCCCCACCATGGTGTGATAGCCACTAACTACAGGAAGTGCTTTCCACCATCTACTTGTACACTCAAAACTTTAAGGCATTTTCTTCCTCTCCATAAGCCCATTCATAGGGCAATTCTAGAACCCTAGCTCTGGGAGTCTTGGAATTGGTTTCAGTAGAGATGCATGAGAAAACAGACAGGAATAGAGACTATGATGCTCATGCTCAAGCAGGCTGTGTTATTCATATTGGCTCTTCTGAAACCCATTTACATTAAACTTGCTTTAAAGACAAACTTTAAAAAAAGCTTTAAAGACAAACTTTAAAAAAAGTATGTCTTTGCCATACTTGCTTAAGGTCTTACTTTGCAATCTGGCTTTTCTTCCTTCAGAGAATTCCTACCTCCCCCACCTGTCCTCACCCTACTCTCTTCCCCCCAAGGACATTACATACACATATCTGGCTGGACTGGTGGAAAAGCCGTGAATATTTTGGGGATTCTGCTTTAAAATGTTAGATAACTTTGCTTGGTACCATAGCTAAAATGAAGTTATGTTTAGTTGTCAATTATTAGCTAATAGCTTCTGGGATATCATTACTACCTATGGCTACAATCTCAATCTTAAAATAGCATGAACTATAGTGCATAGTGTAGGTATTGTGTGAGGAATGGAGGAAATATATGGATTGAAATGAATGGAACCACAGATAATTTGTGATCATCCCATCATAATATGTGGAAATTGAGAAGTTGATGGTTTGATTCTCTTCCCTAATAAAAATGCAGTTTTTCTCCTGTCAGGAATCTGGTACTATCTAATATAGCATATGGAAATAACACAAAATGAAACTCTGCAGTTGTATTACACTGTTAGTACTTGTAGGTGAAAAATTATGTTTTTATGCATACAAACATATCCTGTCTTAAAGAATTTCACTCATTTTTACCTAGGGAGGTCTGGTAGATTCAGATGAAGTATCATGCAAAATTGTCTTTTCTGTTGTGAAAAGACAGAGACATAAAGGTGAACAAAATCTGGCAAAGTTGACAATGATCATATCCAGGTGGTGGGCTTACAGATGATTACTGTGCAATAAAGTTTTCATAATGAAGAAAATTGCCCTATAAAATCTTCTTAGTTTATAAAGGAAGAAATTGACACATATATGTTACAGTAATTTGATGTATATGATAGATGGGGTACTTAATTCCATAATTTCACTGTTCAATACCATGAAACAGCAATTTAAAAATGCATTTTGATTTTTATGCATTACAGTTTAATTATGCATGTTTTCATGTGTTGATCACATACAAATAAAACTGGAATACAGTATGTTTTGTAGTCTTAAAGAGTTATGCAATTCTAGCTTGCCCCTAATCCTATAGTTGCCTGAAAGTTATCACTCCACATTATATAGAAGATTCAAATAGAAAAATTGTGCTTTCTGATCTTTACAACTTAATTTTCTCCTAGCAGCAAACTATGATATTAGTGTTAATTGAATATAGTAAATATTTTAAATTCAAACATTTTATGTTGGTGAGGAAAGTGTACCACAAAAAAGACCTTTCTGGGTCAGGTAAATAGATAATGACAACACAGCAGTCAGAATTCTGAGCCATTGATTCCTTGGTTTCAGGTCTTCTCATCTCTCTTTGGTTGTGTTGTGTAGGTATGTCATAAAATATGATGTTCAAGATATGGCATTGATGGATGACTGATATTTCTTAGCTATTGAGAGAAGAGTAATGACCCTCAGATTTTGATCGGTTACCACACAAATCATTCTATTCATTTATCTCCCCTAACTCCCACTCTTACTGTTTTTTAAAGAAAATGAAGAGTATTAGGAACTTTTTTACTTCTGAATCTTCTTATTGTAAGAATTTTCCAAAGAAATAGAACCAGTAGGGGACATAAACACACACATATACACACAGATTGTAAAGAATTGACTCATGCAATTCTGGAGGCTGAGAAACACTAGGGTATGATATCCAAAGACTTGGGACAAGGAGTAGACATAAATCCTAGTCCACATCCAAAGACAGGAAGAGAAGCTTGTCCCAACATGGAGAACATCAGGCAGAGGAATTGAATTCTCTCTTCTCAGTTTTTTATTTTTGTTTTTCAGGCCTTAACTTGGGATGAGGCCCACCTACACTGGAAAGGCAGGCTTCTTTACTCCATCTACTGATTCAGGTGTCAAGGGCATCCAATAACACTTCCACAGACAACCCAGAATAATGTTTCACCAAATACCTGGCACCTTGAGGCTTGGTCAAGTTGACTCATAAACTGAATCATCCTATCTTCCCTCTTCTTCTCTTCCCCTTTATTCTTCACTGCCTTGAATTGGGGTTCTTTTGAGGCAAACCTTCAGATGAAGACTTAAAGTGAAATGTTAACAAAAAGTGTTCTTGAGGAAGAAACTGAAAAGGAACAGACAGTGGGACTGGAAAGGAGAAGAAGCCAAGCTAGGATATAATTTCATGCAAAGTTCCAGGAAGGCAAAACTCTGGAGACATGCAGCCAAATCTCAGATTGTCCTAGTCTGAGTACTGGGACCTGAGGTATTTATACCCATAGAGTGTCAGTTTCTGACTTTGGACTGCTCTGTTCAGGCAGCCTGAGGGTAACTCTCTGATTTTGTGTTACACATTGTCTTCAGGAGTGAAATTAGGGCATCTAGTAAAATTGACTGAGGGAGTTCACAGAGCACAGATAGCATTTACTGCAATGGTCATATACCTCTTAGCAATGATTTCAGTAGTCTCCATATCACTGAGGACTCATGCAGATACACTGGACTATGTTTTCAAGATGTATTATTATTCAGCTTCATGTCAAACATATGGTGCTCCTAACCACTATAGGTGTGAAGATGACAGCTCAGAGTAAGTGGTTTGTGAGAACAGCAAGGGCTGGATATAATCTTCTCCTCTCCACTATGCTGCCTGTCCTTTATTTTATGTCCTTGCCCATCACCCCAGATTATCTGGTGAAAAATTACGTGTTATACAAGCTAACATTTAGAATATCAGCATTTCCATTTCTGGTAGAGAAAATTGGTCTTGTTATTTGTAATTTTTCTTTCATATATATCACCTTAGCCCAGAAATTAATTCTGCATTTATTCAGAGTAAAACTTTGTGATGTTGATAAAGAATACTGCAGACTTAAACTGGTAAACAAATATCTGCAATTTCTCTGCAATTTCTTTCCCCCAAGTTACTTAAAAGATGCACTGTTTGACTGTCATGGAATTTTTTTACACTCTGGGTTTCAGAAATTTGCTGAATATAAAAAAGTCTTTGACTAGAGAACATAGTGTTATTTCTCCATGTAAGACAAAGCATTTCCAAATTTAGCTATTGATTCCTATATGTATAGAGCAAATGGTGAACATAATTATGTGTGTGTAAGTCATAAATGCTAGGAACTTTATGCATTGGTGAGTCATATAACATCAATTCCTAAAGGCTCTCAAAGGGACAGCTGTGTGTTTTTTAAACAAAAATGAGTAGGTTTGTACACTTTATTATTTAAGAATTAGCAATTACTTTGAGTTCTTCATTAAAAATACATATAAATGAAGATGTGATTAGGTAAATAGGAAACTTGGTATTTTCTGCAATTACTGTTTTGCAAAAGGAATACTAACAAAACAGATTAACTCTGCTAAATTTGGAAGTGGCATTGCAAGAGATGGGTCATCACATCACATCATTATTTGGAAATGAACTTCACTTTACTTTGTGAGTGAGTCCCTCTCCTGTTACACAGTTAATATTTTTAGTTACAGAAATTTCTCAAAGAATTGAGCCATCCATTGAAAACATTTTAAAGTGACAACTTTCAAATTTGAGGCTTCCAATTATATATGTGGAGAGAAATTAGATGTTTGATAAATTCACACAATTGTACAATATTAGATTTGTTAAAAAGTTACTCCAAGATTCTTTGTTATTAATTGTCACCTTGTATTTTAACACATGTTTGGCTCTTATTGTGGCGTCTAGCATTATTTTACATAGAGGATTGCACTTCAAGGAATGCTTTAGCATGTGTGGGTATATTTAAAGTTACCATATAATGGTGTTGAGATGAATTCTTGCAGTAATTAGGAGAAAGACAGCTTGAGGCACCTAAATTATGTGGCTCCAACTGGCCTTATTCTAATCACCCTTCTTTTGAAAAAAGAAGTAAAAAGAGGTTATCTTCATTTTGTGCATTTTTTAATTTAAAAAGTGAGCAGTTTCACAGAAATCTCAAAAAATAGTAGGAGAATAAGCCAGTTCAGTATAAGTGTCTTTAATTTTCTAGCTTGCTTATTTATTTATTTATTTATTTATTTATTTATTTATTTATTTATTTATTTATTTATTTATTTATTTAATTATTTAATTATTTAATTTATTTACTTTAACACTGATGGGTGGTGTTCATTGTTTTCACCACTGATACTGTATACACATAACTTCTGACTTTGTAGGCAGCCTCTACATCCATGAGTGCACCCACCTCCCTCCCCCACACACTCAGACATAGACAGTATTTTCTACATAATTTCCTATTCCATGAATTTCCTTCCCCTCTGTCTTCTTAGAGCCAGCCTCTACTGCCTCCCTTCCCAGTCATTCAGCAGAGTCCCATCCAGGAATGGAGGACATGGGTTAAAGAGTCTTAGAGACAAGAAATTTAAAAACTTTACCTCACTCATCTGAGGACAAAAGAAAGTAAATTATGTGAAGAAACTGTATAAATTATTGCACATAAACCACTGTCTTCTGCCCACAGAAATTTTCCCACCCACAATACTTTACAGTGAGGTTTTCACCTCATAGGTATAGCATATCAACATTAATCCTCAACTCATTGTCCTCTTCCTTGCTTTTCTGTCACCAGATTGCCAGATGCAGTTCAAGGAGATACATAAAGTACTGATTGACCCCAAAGCAATGTCCATACAGACAATGGTGCCACATTGTCTGGTGTATACAGATGCTCTGTATGTGTGTGACACGAACACAGAAATGAGTGAGGAGAGCATATTAATACCGGAGAAATGCTTTGTTTATATCTTCCCTCACCACCTTACTAAAGAGAACACAGTTTTAGACAAAGGGCTAAATAAGTTTGTTTTCTAATATAAGAGTAACATCTATATTCATATGTATATAAATTATTTTTTTCTTATCCATAAATCATTTTGATACTATAACATCTTTACTGCAAAATATTTTTAAAAAATATTTTAAAAAGACATTTGCCATTTTTAAAAAAACATTTGCCATCTTAGCATTTTACAGAAAACTAATTTTTTAAATTCTGTTAGAATGAAGCTTAAGATTTCAAAATGTTTACATTTGGTAAATTTTGCGTTACAAGCAACAATAATGAGCAAAAGGGGTAAAAAGGTAAAACATGTGCAAAACAGATGTTATACAATTTCATGCAAGAACAAATTATAAATCAGAACCTTGTTCATGATTTTGATCATAGGCAATCTATATAGATATGTGTAAGCTGAGGAAAATTCTCCACACAAAACTGGACCTTTTATTTTTTAAATTGTGGGAGCCTACTTTTCAAATACTGTCAGTCAGTTACTAAGCTGAATTTCTTCCTTGTTTAGAGATTGTCTACAATGTGCAGACCTTGATATTAGGTCAGAACCACATGGAAGTGAAAATAACTTTGATGCCCATGCATCAAATAAAAAAGTATTATAAGGAAATGTGAGAAAATTTTTATAAAGAAGACCAGACTATATATGTACTACTTGGTAACTGAAAGTATTTTAAAATATGTCATTTGAACATCTATTAAATACGAGGTGGTGTTAGAATGCCAAGTGAGTGGTAAAATGGTTGTAATGACACAGTTTGGAAGCCATCTTTAAATCTCCAAACAATTTCAGAGTGACTGACTGACTAGTGCATGTGATAAGCAATTTCATGTAATATGATAACTTTGAATTAATATCTTAGCAATTTCAAGTATTCAGCTCAACCATTATTGTTAAACAGAATAGAATTTCCTTACTTGGGATCTAGGAGTGTTTCACACGATATGTAGTTGGCTACCAAAGGTCCCTGACTTTTCTAAATTTATATACTATGTGTACTTATTTGTGGGTTTGTTTTTTTTTTTGAGGAAAGTATACATAGTTATCATATATTCTCACAAGGATCTATTACTTCTCACCGACTAGGAAACCATGTTGGAGAAAACAGAGCTCCACCAAAGTAGGAGATAAGCTGATTTATCATATATAAAAAAATGAAGTGGGAAACCACAAATGCTTTGCAATAGTCAAAGTGCAAAACAAAGTTAAGTGCTGTGTTTATGCCTTCAAACAAATGTAACAAAACAACTTCAGTCACATAGTTTCCGTTGGATGCATATTTTAGAAGTCCTTACTATTTGTCATTAGACACCCTCTTTTTAACTATTTGAACATTTCAAAGAACCATGGGAACTAGCAGTAGGTTAAATGTAAGCCATGTTGCACATGGCTAGAAATAACTCAAGAAAAAAAGAGAGAAAGGAAATGAAAAATAAATCCAGATGCAGCCTAATGATCCAGGAACATTGACTTATAAAAAGAACTGATCAAGTCAAATATCAAGTTTTTGGTTGTAAATAAATCCAATGCAGTTCAACCCAACAATATTAATAGACACGTATGGTGTGAAAAGAGTTACATTTAGTAGTGAGAAAAAATGGAAATTTGGAAACATGACCAAGTTATAATTTTTCTTACTTCAACACACATGAGAATAACTTGTTAAATGAAGAAGTTAAGATCTTGTCTTTGTTTTCCACTGATAAGATGTTAGCATACGAGGTGACATGCAACAGCTATGACTTGTTGGATTTGCACTGTATCAATTTAGTTAAGTCAGAAATAAGTTTCCCAGAGTTTCCTGCCTACCTATTTCCAGGTCAATGTGTGAGGTGGGAGACATTATGCATGAGATCTGGTAGGTGGAGGTGAAGCAAAAGGCATGTTCTTTTATGTTCAGCAGGTCACTCAGGTCACTTTGCTGGCCAGTCCTGCCTGTTGCTCTTCATTTGTGGGCTCACCTTGTTGACCTGGAACAGTAGTCAGTCTGAGACTTCCCTAGCCTCTGCCAAGTCTTCAGTTGTACTGACTTTTTGAGCCAGGTGTGTGTTGACCTTTGTGATGTAGAATACCAGTTCCTCATGAAGTACCCACATCATTGAAGTTGGAGATCCTGAGAGACTGGCATTGGTTCCAAATTTCCCTGCCTGTTAAAATGCCGGGCACGATGGCTCGTGCCTGTAAGCTTCAGCCTAGGAAGTGGTCGGGGCTAGGGATCACGGTTCGAGTCCCTCCTGGGGTCCATAGTGAGACCTAGTTCCAAAAAAAAAACAGCTGGGTGTGGTGGCGCGCGCCTGTAATCCCAGCTACCTGGGAAGCTGAGGCTGGGGATTGCTTGAGTCTGTGGCCCCCCGGGCAAAGATAGCCTGCAGTTCCACAGGCAAAAATAGCAAGATGTAGTCTCAAAAAAATAAAATAAAATCAAGTCAATCTATCCCCTTTACTGCCTGCCCTGTTGACTTCACGCCCCACACCAGATGGTGAAACAATAGTCTTAAAAGATGTTTAACTAGTTCCCACAGCTGTGTAAGGTCCACCCACTATTATAAATCTCTTTCATATGTCATTCATACTTGTTCTGCCTTAGATACTTCTAACTACATGTATAATATGAGGGATATACACATAACAATAATTTTAATTCGGGCATCAGATAATGAAGTCAGAAGTAATATACTTGCATTTTTCCAAAATGTTTATATATGCTAAGTAATCCCTCTACTAGTTTATCAAAAGTTACAAGGCATGAAGCTTTTTAAATAATTTTGTACTTTCCTGAGCTTAGGAAATAATTAAAATCAGTAAAACAATTTTTTTAATTAATGTTCATTTCTATCACTTTCATAATAGCTATAACAACTAGTTAATCAGAAGTTATATTCTGTAGAGAAAGGGAAAATCTAGGATCTGCTTACAATCATTCTCTGGACTCTATTTCTCAAAGTTAGTGGGAAGAAAATTGGTCTTAAGGAAAAATGTCTTCTTAAATGTAATTGGTCAGTTATCATTAATGGATTTTATAACTAGTGGAATCCCTGTATCTACTTTTGCAAATGTTGGTAAGAACATGTTACCACATTGGTTCTGAAAACGTGGGTTTAGAGAGAGAATCATGGTTTGACTTGAGTCATTGAATTTTGGGGAAGAATTTGTCACAAGAAATAAAATGCAATTCAAATTTGAATTGAATTGGATTGAGTTAAAGAGGATAGTTTATTAGTGATGTTGAACTTTTAAAAACACAATCCACAGGTAGATATACAATCTCTCTATCCCTCCATCCATCTTTGTTTACTGCCCTCCTCCCCTTTTTGGTTGTTTAAGGTATATATGGTATTCATTCCTAGCTACATATGGTATCCATTCCTATGTACATATGCTATCTGGCATTCTAACCTGAGTACCAATAACCAACTGGCTAATGTCTCTTGATGTAGTTATTGGAAGTAGTGATGTTCCAACTCAGTCAGTGGGTTGAGTACACTAGGGACTACCACATTGGACTACCCTTGGTCCAATAAAGTGTGAACAAAGAGCAAAAAGTGGTCACTAAGTAGCAGTGGAAGGATTATCTCAAAGAGTGTGGACTGAACGGACATTCTAAGATAGTTTTCACAAATTTACTTCATTACCTAGTAATAGCAGTTGAAATCAATTGCCATTCCTTCTTTGAATTGCATTTTTTGAGGTAATGTAGGTTTACAAAGCTCTATATCATTTAGGCATATAAGTTCACACCTCTTCAGATGTGTGTTACCACACCACAGCCACTAGCAAAGCCCCAGCGATCTTCTACCACAGTCCATTACCTTTTTCTTCTTCACCCTACGTCCTCCTGACTTAGTAACTTCAGTATTTCTGGGTTGGTTTTGTTTTGGTTTTGTTCGTTCCATTGTTTTGTTTCTTTATATTCCACATGTGAGTGAAGTCATCTGATCTTTGACTTGCACCTCCTAATTTGATTGTCTTAGCATAATCCCTCTCAGTATAATTTGAGAAAATTGTTTTATTTTTCATTCATAGTAACTGTGTTTTTTAATCAATAAGTTCTCCATAGTGTATGTTTTTATCAAATTTAATGAAAAGTCTGAGGATTCTCATACCCTTTGTTGACATAGTTAGTTTTATCTTTGACTCTTACAAAAATGGAGTTGGAGATTTCCAGAGAGAAAGGATTGAGAGAACAGTACAAATCTTCAGTTTTAACATATATTGGCACTGAATACTAAGGGCAGGATTTACTCTAAGCTCTAAATGATATAGAGCTTTGTAAACCTACATTACCTCAAAAAATGCAATTCAAAGAAGGAATGACAATTGATTTCAACTGCTATTACTATGTAAAGTAAATTTGTAAATCATATTAAATTTACAGTACATGCCAGAAATATGGGGGTGCTAGAGGAAAAGTTCAATTAGAATTATTTTGAATTCACTATTTTGAATTATGTGAGCCTGACCTATGGTGATCTTAGTGAAAGGAAATATTTAAAAAATCTAAGATACAGAGAAAATGAAACAAACTTAGCATGCTAAATCATTGTATTGATAATATCAGGGGAAATAGGCAGGAATCAATTTAATATTGAACTATATGCAATTATTTGTACATTGCTCTTTTCCCCTTAGAGACATTCATACTGCCTTCCCATTGGTTAAGTCTCCTGGCTCATTTGTAAACTTAAATTTTATCCAGGGAAAGTCTTTCATGTCTATTTATATCACATTCTGCTTTCATTTGGTTTATTTAATGATTTAGTAAATGCATTAAGCACAGTGAAATTTCCTTTGAGATTTGGAACATATGAATAAAATTATTTTAAAATTATGTTTATGTTGTGATTTATAGAATTGCAAATTGTCAAAGACATAGGGGATCAGGCTAAAGTAGCACACAGTTGCTTGGAGCCTACACATAACTCCATGATCTCACTTGAAAGCTGGTAATTTTTCTGAAATAGTCTACAGAGGAAGTTTATGCAAAGCAACTCCCAGAACATGGTTTGAATAGATGTGAAATGCCAAATTGAGGAAGGTATTAATAGAGAATGTGAATGCAGGAAATACTTAACTTGATTCAGAGTCTAGTCTTATTTTCATCTAATTTTATCATCTGTCTCACTGGAAACATTTTACTAAAGACCAAACTCTTGCTTTAAAATGTGAGTTAATGAATGTATGCTATTGTATATTTCTTTCCTTATTTAATGGACACAGAAAGTGGAGAAAAAAATCATTTGGTAGCCATAGCACTTTGTATTGATAGTGAACAAGTCATTGGTTTTTCTGTGTATTAGTATCTAAAAACAGTAAAATTATGAAGTCTGCAAACACTGATTATCTACTAAGTACAAAGTATTTTGCTAATCCCTAGAGTAGAGGAGTGGAATGAGTGATGAGTGGTAAGTCTGCAAGGTTTCATATGTTAGAGTTTAAAGTGCTTTCTGTAATATACTAAGCAGTTAGGTTTTATCCATTTTACTTTCCTAGGTGACTTTAAAGGAGAGGAGTTCTTAGAACATGATGCCGAAATAACATAGCATAGTGTGTGGGGTGCATGGAAAGAAAGAAATAGATGCAATTAAGGGACAATGGTGTTTAATTGGACTGGAGATAATGGTAACCTGAACAAAGGCCTTGTCAGTGGTGATGGAAAAGAAAGGATGGGCTTGAATAGTTGCGAGGAAGTTCAATCAATAGTATTTATAATTAATTAGATGTGAAACTTTGAGATTAGAATGAGAGTAATAATGATTGATGGAATGATAGTTGTTTGTATCTTATACTAATTAAATATATATAGAACTTCCACAACCTTGATTCATGTTTGTATCAATACAAATAACTATTAAAGAAAATCATTAACTTTGTCTATCAAGCCAAACATGTAAAGAAGTAAGCTACATTTTCAGATGATATATGTAATATAAACTTAAAATCTGCTTTCTGTTTTTCATTTTTGCTAATAAATAGCTTCAGAAAACTAGCCTACATTGCCACTGTTTATTGTTCATATTTACAAGAACAGTCTTTAGTTCTCTGTGGAAATGAGGAACAGGCCATCTAGAAAATTCCTTACAAAGCTTTGGGGTCTAATATGACATGACTTGATAGACTAGGGCATCTGAAAAACCAGTTTCTAACTCCAGAGAGCAAATGTTAGAAGATTGAATTGATGAATACTTGACTTAAACTAATTCCTTGAATATTTAGCCATGTATTTTCTGTCATCTTTCATTGTGGTTTCTCAGTACTTAGAAATATGAGCTCTGAGTAAAAATGTAGAGGACCACCTGTCTTCATGGCTCTATTCCAGGAATCCATGGCCTAATTTATGCTTACCACTAGCAGAAAATGTAGACAGCCATCTTCTACTTGCAATTCTTAGATTCATTCTTTAAAGGAGTGTATTGCAAAGAAACTAAGATTACATAAAGATTACATAAGATTACATAACGACAGATATAATACAGTGTATATCCTATACATGGACATTTAGAATTGTGATAGAATATGGGGGTGCTCTTCGGATCTGAGAGAAAGATAAAGTAGATTCACAATATATATCTTCTAACACTGGTTTCAGCCATATAGTTTTGGAATTTAATGTAGTATTAATTTGTTGGTGAAGCAGTATTGGTTTATTCCAAAAAGAGTTAAGTAGCCTGAATAATTTTATTTTTTTAATTGAGAAGAGGATTTTTTGCTTGATAGTTTTTGAGCAATTTTCTTTCTCACAACTGTGAACTGAACCCCTAAATTGTTACATAAAGTAAAAAAGCAGAAGAAAGCATGACCTCTGAATGCTGGCATATTAAAATGTACTTATAAAACACAAATATCACTGGAAATAGAAATAATTGGTGCATAATAGTTGTTTATTATCTTCAAATAATCCTACTGTTGAAATTGATAGAATTTACTTGTTTCTTTATCTCACAATATTTGATAATGCATTAGGTAATAAAATATTAAATTCAAATCTAGGATAAAACTTCAAATCTGATCATAACACCTGATATTGAGCTGAAAATAAATGCACAATAAATTGTTAATACTAGTACTGATAACATAAAAACCTCTGGTAGTAAATAAGAAGCATAAAATCCTTCTTTGTCTGACAAAATACTTGAGATAAATTAGTTTAAAATTCTTTAAATGATAAATAAAAGGCAAATTGAAGAGACTATCTTTTCTCCACTGTATTCTGTTGGCTCCTTTGTCATTTTTGTCTAATTTGAGAATCAAGATATTGGTCTCATAAAATGTGTTTAGACATGTCCCCTTTTATGTTTTGGAAAAGTCTGTAAAAAGATAGGCGTTAGGTCATCATTGAAAGTTAAGAATAGAATTCAGCAGTGAAGCCATCTGATCCAGGACTTTTGATTTTTGGAAACTTTTGGTTACTGTTTTAATTTTCTTAACTGTGATTGTGCTAATGAGTTATTCTCTCATTTCCCCAGTCAGTTTTAGAACATTGTGTGATTCTAAGAATTTGCTCATTTCTTATACATTGCACAATATTGGGATATAAACGTTCATAGTATTCTCATAAAATTCCTTGTGTGTTTGTAATTTTTTTTTAATCTCTGTTTTATTTTCACTCTATTTTTCATTCTCTCCTTCCTTTGGCTTTTTTTTTTTCTATTTCCTTCATGTGAGAGATAAGATTATTTATGTGATTTTTCTTGTCTTTTGAGTTGGACGTCAATCACTATAAGCGTTCCTTTTAGTATTTTGTTTGCTGTATCCTGTAGGTATTGGCAGT